>CM056604.1:17515973-17665973 GCA_029721355.1 Tegillarca granosa
AAAAAAAAAAAAAAAAAAAAAAAAAAAAAAAAAAAAAAAAAAAAAAAAAAAAAAAAAAAAAAAAAAACAACAACATTACTTATATATTTACATTATTGATATCAGTTTCATTTAACTTTAACAATATAACATCACTTATAAGACCACTTTATAAAAATTATAAAATTACTTATATATATGTTTATTAATTGAAGTATACAAGACCACAGGTCCATAGTACAATTATTCAATATTTCTCATAAGTGCGCATACAAGTCCGGGAATACACTCATTCCATAATATATAAATGTTCTTGATCTGCACACAAGTCTTTGCTGATAAGAGTGTCCATCTGTTCATACCAGTTAACGCTCATATAATAAATTTACATATAGATATTATTTAGTTTAAAATATGTGTGTAACTGATACAAAATATCATTTGGTTTGACATAGGTATATAACTAACATTAAATATCCATATAATTTAGTATACTCATAAAATGGGTATGTAGCTAACAAAATATCAAATATCATTTAATGCATTCATAAAGCAGAATTAGGTGAACTTGGTATATTTCCTGTTTTTGTACACTATTATAAGAAACTATTGAAGTATTGGTTTAAAATTTTACATATGGATGAGTGTAGATATCCTAAAAGGTGTTATAATATGTTGTATGAGTGGCATTTAGTAGGTAAAACATCTTATAATTGGTCATCTCGTATTTGTGATTTACTATGTAAATTTGGTTTCAATAATGTTTGGTTGTTTCAAGGTGTTGGTGATATTAATCTTTTTATGACTATTTTTATTGGTAGAGTGAGAGATACATATATGCAGGAATGCTACTCCTCAAAATCAAGTACAAGTAAATTGGACTTTTATAATAGTGTAAAAACCTTTTTGAACCTGAAAAGTATTTACCGGTATACGGTAAAGAGCAAATCTTTCAGGGTAGCTTTATTTAGGCTAAGAGTTTCAAGTCATAATCTAGAAATAGAGTCAGGTAGAGCCAGAGATATTGATAGGGACAGTCGTCTTTGTAAATATTGTTGATTACAAAAAAATACCAGACAGATTAAAGATGAAAAGCATTTTTTTGCTTTATTGCAATCTTCATGCAGATGCTAGAAATAATTACAACATAAATGAATATGTATCAAGGTACCATAATGTTGATGCATTGTTTAATGTTAATAATGATGATGTTCTGTATAATATTAGTAAATATGTTTATTTAGCATTTAAAGAAAGAGACTGCTTTATGAATGCATTAACTAAAATTACTTATACACTGTACTACATGTTTGATAGTATGAAGATCAAACAAAACTAAGAGATACAGGGGTGAAACTGGTCAGGTCAATCATCATCTATGCAATTACATAAAAATATAATGTGACCCATTATGTCCAATAAACATATACTGGATTGACATAACTGAGATCAAAGAAATTGTACATCATATATCATTGGACCAATACAGTATAACTTCTCTACCTGTACCATTTTAATTATATTTAAAACCTGTGTTAAAGATCACCTCTATATAGAGAGCACCTGCTTGCAGAGTCTATTAAAATTTAATCTTTTTCAACTTTTTAATTAAACCTGCATTCAAAGACCACATGTTCAATAAAACCAAAGTATCCTATGTTGCTCTTTATAGTATTTAATTTAGTTTTTTTTTAAATACAAAATACGAATCTTTAGAACTTTTAACATTTCAGCTGTCAATTCATAAAAATAAAGTTGTAATTTTGAACTTGTTTCATTAAAACGAGAGATCAAGTTGTACTTGGCTTGTAAAATGAGAGAGAGAGAGAGAGAGAGAGAGAGAGAGAGAGAGAGAGTTAAAACTCTTATCACAGAATATTGCAAACAAACTAAATTTATTTATTGGAATAATTAAATACACTATATCAATCTGATGTCAATTTATTGAAATTGTATACGCTGTGTAGTTACATCGTCGTTCCACAACAGCATTACAATTTTTAAGTCTGTGAGACTGTTTTTCTATTGACAAACAGAAGCGTAGTAAGCCTATCCATATATGGAATGTCAACCTTTATTACCGATTTCCTATTAGCCAATCAGCGAAGGCTCGTAAATTCCCGCGAGATTATATGAGTTTTCAAAAATGGATTTCAGAGCTAGACATGCTGAAATAATTTTGTTACAACCAAATATGATGCCGTGACATTTACACGGCGGTTTGCTACGTTAAAACTATATGGAGCGATCTCTGACGTCGATTTTACAAAAGTCGAAAAGTAAAATAAAATCGATGTCAGATCTCTCGGACTAATATTTATCATATACTAGTATTTATCAAATGTGCACATTCGAGCAGGTATCTTGTGTGTCGAATGTTAACTCTCTCTCTCTCTCTCTCTCTCTCTCTGAAACACCAATGCAAACTGTTAAATGTTACCGGGGGTGGGGTATCCTGTATATATGTTAACATAGATTACAGTTCAAGGAATTTTGTCGCAGTTGTATCCACAATTCCACATGTATTTTAATCAAAAATATGAATAATAAATAAATATATATAATATTCAACAGATAGGTAATTAAAATTATTTATAAATAGGTATCTCTAACTGCATCTCAGTAACCAATTACTGGCATATTCATAAATTCCATTAAACAGGACTTCTGATTTGACAGAAATCAATTAATAAATAATAAACAAACAAATAAATAATAATAATAATAATAATAAAAGAAACAAAACAAATACAATTTAAATAGCAACAAAAATTAAACTTTAATGTGTATTACTAAATTTATTGTTTAATGTTGCTTTTGTCATCAATCATGTTAATGAAAAGTTAAAACAATATTGTACTATAATATATACATGTACTATTAATATAATAAGAAATAAAGTCATATTTATCACATGCCATATATTGTAATATTTTACATTTCACTAATAATTACCCGAAAATTTCTTTATCAAAATGTTAATGCTTCCTTTAAAACTTATTTAATAATAATAATTGTAAAAAATTCAGAGCTGCGACTACGTCTTGATTTCCAGAAATGCCGTTTCGGGTGTTTTTCCATTGACAAACGGAAGCGTAGTAAGCCTATCCATATATGGAATGTCAACCTTTATGACCGATTTCCTATTAGCCAATCAGCGAATGCTCGTAAATTCCCGCGAGATTATATGAGTTTTCAAAAATGGATGACGGCAATGTCAACAAAACGTGATAGTATATGGAAATAATGTCTGCATCTGCACGAAATACGCACCACGGCAACAAATTTGTGATGGAAACTTGAAGATAACTATCCCGGTAAGACAAATGCCAAATTTCAGAGCTAGACATGCTGAAATAATTTTGTTACAACCAAATATGATGCCGTGACATTTACACGGCGGTTTGCTACGATAAAACTATATGGAGCGATCTCTGACGTCGATTTTACAAAAGTCGAAAAGTAAAATAAAATCGATGTCAGATCTCTCGGACTACATACGATGTAAATTTTCAGGTGGTTGACAAAGATGTGAAACCAATCTTAGGTGCAGACACATGTGAGCACATGGGTCTAGTAGAACGCGTCCGGCATGTTAGTCCGATTGATGTAGTTGACAATTCGACTTCCGATATCCCGCCTGATATTCGAAAAGAATATGGCAGTGTTTTTACCGGTTTAGGTTGTTTACCAGGTACACATGCCATCAAGTTAGATACCAGTGTATCACCTGTGGTACACCCTCCTCGTAAAATACCGTTGGCCTTAAAAGACAAACTTAAAACGGAATTAGACCGCATTTGTATTGACCCCAAAGATTTAAATAGAGCGATATGTCGAGAGCACTATCCGCTAAAAACTATAGAAGAAGTCACCGCGGAAATCACAGATGCCAAAGTATTCACAAAGCTCGATGCCGTGTCGGGATTTTGGCAGATTAAATTAGACGATGAAAGCACTAAATTATGTACTTTCAATAGCCCTTTCGGTCGTTACAGTTTCAAGCGATTGCCATTCGGAATTAAATCCGCTTCGGAAGTGTACCAACGGAACATATCAGAAATGGTACAGGATCTAGATGGATGCGAGGCGATAATAGATGACATTCTCGTGTGGGGTAGAGATATGGAGGAACATGACGGACGTCTAAAACTAGTCATGGATCGTATACGCGACAATAACATGAAGCTTAGTCCACAGAAATGTGAATTTCGAAAATCGCAGATCACATATGTTGGTCATGTTCTTACTGACAAAGGTCTACAACCCGATCCCGAGAAAGTTCGTGCAGTGCAAAATATGACGCGTCCGACTAACAAACAGGAAGTACAAACATTTATGGGCTTTATCACTTATCTTGGTAAATTCTTACCAAATCTCTCGGAAGTTAGTGCACCGTTGCGTTCACTAACAGAGAAAGATGTTTCTTTTCACTGGGATAGCGAACAAGAGGCTAGTTTTCAGAAACTAAAAAATTTGGTAACCGATTCGCCAGTGCTTCGTTACTATGATCCGAAGAAGCCTCTGACGTTAACCGTCGATGCTAGCTCCAAAGGTCTGGGTGCTGCAATAGTTCAGGAAGGTCAACCGATCGCGTATGCATCACGCGCGTTAACCAAGAGTCAACAAAATTACGCACAAATCGAAAAGGAGACTTTAGCTATCTCTTTCGGTTGTACTAAATTCCATCAGTTTATTTATGGTAGACAGGTGCTAGTCGAAAGTGACCATAAACCGTTGCAATCGATATTTGCGAAATCTCTGCACAAAGCTCCGCTAAGATTGCAAAACTTGCTATTGTCATTACAAAAATATGACATAGAAGTCATTTTTAAGCCGGGTAAAACGATGTTTCTTGCAGATGCGTTAAGCCGCAATTTCCTTAATGAAACTATAGAGGATTTGACTCCAAACTTATCGATAAATCTTCTCTCATATTTACCGGTCACACCAGAGCGCTACGCAGAAATTCAGCGTGCTACAGCGGAAGATGACGAGCTTGTTACTTTGCAAAATGTAGTACAGACTGGTTGGCCCGATAACAAAGAACAAACTCCGCTGAGTATTCGATCATATTGGTCATATCGTGACGAAATATCAACAATTGATGGCATTTTATTTAAGAGTCACAAGCTTATTGTACCTAAATCTTTGCGTAGTGATATGTTGCATATTATACATAGTTCACATTTGGGCATTTCTAAATGCAAAAGTCGTGCTAGGGAAATCCTACACTGGCCCGGAATGTCCAGTGAAATTGAAGACTTTGTCTCAAAATGTTCGACATGCGCATTAAATCAGCGTCAAAATTCGAAAGAACCACTCCTGGAGACCGAGACTCCAAGTCGTCGGTGGTCAATCGTTTCATCGGATATTCTAGATTTTAAAGGTAGTAATTATTTGGTTACAATAGATCATTTTTCTAAATGGCCAGAACTTGCTCGTCTTGACAGTATGACAAGTACTTGTACTATTACTCATTTAAAAAGCCAATTTGCAAGGTTTGGAATCCCAGATAAAGTTATAACAGATAATGGCCCCCAATATTCGAGTGGAGCATTTGCTGAATTTGCAAAAGACTATGGCTTTAATCATGTTACTACAAGCCCTCATTTCCCTCAAGCAAACGGACAAGCTGAACGAACAGTTCAGACTGTTAAAAACATGCTAAAAAAGGCAAATGATCCGTATAAAGCTTTAATGGCTTACAGAAACACTCCAATCGACAATATTGGAATGTCTCCAGCTCAACTTTTCCTTGGCAGACGTCTCAAAACTGATTTACCGACAACTTCACCTTTGCTCAGTTCAGAGACAAATTCAACCAGTGAGCTCAAACTTCGTTTGAAAACTCGCAAATTGATGCAAAACATTGACTCTGAAAAGCACACAGGATCTGAACTCAGAAATCTGTTTAAGGACGAGAAAGTTATCATGCGTCACAACAATGAATGGATTCCAGCTACTGTACAACAGAAACATTCTGAACCAAGGTCATATGTTCTTCAAAATTCAGAGGGAAAGAAATATCGCCGTAATAGACGTCACATTCGTCCAACTAGAGCGAACATTCCTGTAAAACACAAATCTGAAATCGATTCATCTGAAACTACAGTGTCGATTCCGGCATCTGTTTCAACTCCTGAATCTGTTTCAACTCCTGAATCTGTTTCAACTCCTAAATCTCAGTCGATTCCGAAATTCAACCAGGATCCAATTCAACATATTCCGTCAACTCCAAGTGTTCCAAATTCATCCGATGTTGACAAATCTGTAATTACAACTAAATCTGGAAGAGTTGTTGTTCCACCTCATAAGCTCCAAGATTTTGTGAAATATTAAGTGTTTTGATCATGTTTATAAGTTCTGATAGTGTTAAAGTGTTCAGATATCAGTTAGTGTTAGATATCAGAGATATCAGTGTTCATTTAGCAATTTATATTTTGAAATTATGTTTTAATCAGTATTCAGTATTCTAGGAGGAACAATACATTCATACCCTTCATTGTTTTATTTTTATAAAGTTGGTGTGAAAATTTGTATGTGTGTTAATTGCATAATTTCTAGTCAGTATTTTATTTTCAGTAATTAACATTCTAGTCAATACAGTGACATTATTGACAGTAAAGTATTTCTAACAGTAAATTTGGTGAACCAGTTTTATTAAATGTTTAGAGCTATAGTGATAATATTCAGAGACAAACATTTCACAGAGCGTATTAAACATTACTTCATTTCTTCAGAAAAAGGGGGATGTCATATACTTAGTAATATAAAGTATTCTGGTTCACTTAGGTATTAGTGGAACATGCTTGTTATGAGTAATACTTCTTAATCATCTATACGTTTGCATGTTACATATGATATAATTGACTGAGATTAAAGCACCTTGTTGAATTAGAATAAATTAATGAAACTAGGCACGCTAGTTGAGTTATTACAGTTACTTATTTGGTTACTTACTTACTTACTCTTCTTACTTACTCTTCTTACTTTTTCTTTCTAACTCACTTACTTTAACCTTTTCTTACTTTCTTACTTACTTGAAAAGTTTTGACAAGATGCACTTACTGGAATTTTTATTGATTGATTGATTTATTTATTTATTTATTTTTATTTGTTTGTATTTACTTTTATTTTTGTTATTTTTATTTTTGAAACTTTAATTCCTTAAGAGAAATTTGTTACCTCATGTAAACCTGTCTCAATATTAGTGAAATAAGCCTGATTGGTGTTTTGTCTCAATATGAGTAAAATGATCTTGACTTGTGCATCTTTATGTGACTGAAATAAGTCTGATAGTTTGTTTCCAAAAGAGTGATTTAATCTTGAACAATGTCTAGATTAATGAGTGAAATTAATTTGTCTGGTGCCTTGAATAGAATGTGAGAGAAATAATCTTGACTTTTGTCTCGCAGTGTGAGTAAATAATCTGGATCTCAATATTATTTAAGTAATTTTGACTGTTGCATCTCAGTTAATGTGAAATGACTTTGATTGGTGCAGCTCAATATGAGTAAAATCATCTAGATTTGTGTGTCTTAATAGTAGTGGAATCTTAAATGGTGTGCAAAAAATCATTTCATTTACCCATCATGACTGACTTACTGTATAAATTTTAAAATCATCAATATTCTTTGGGTCAGAATTTCATGGTTAAGTAATTAAAAAAATAAACTCAGTAAAACTTAGGAATTATTTTTGTGAAAATAAATCCTGTTCTGTGTATTATAATGAATAAAAAATTTTCATTGAGATAAAATTTTGAGATACTTATTACGCGACAAAAAATGCAAAATTTTATATCCCACAATTATTTTTGATATAACAATACATGAAACTCAGTTTGGTCAAGTTAAAGAGACAAATTGAGGAAATTGAAAGTTTAGGTTGCACACTGATTGATAATTACCAGTATCTAGGTTATCTGTTTATTGTGTTAGCTTTAGAAAGGTTCACATGTTATCATGTTTGTAAACATTGACTGAAATATTGTTATTTAACTTTTGTGATCATCATATTTATATAGATAGTGTTTGCCTTTCATTAAAGTTATATCTGAACACCCAAAATATAAGACAAAATTTTATCAAAAGTACACGGACCCTGGTTTTTGTTCATACATTTAATTTTCATTGTTTAAGTGATGATACCTTCTCAGTTAACATATTTAAACTATTTGTTATGTAAATTTCTAACTTTACATTGCCTGAACTGGTGTCATTATTATGCAAATATGCTAGGATTGTTCAACTTATGACCACCAGGTCCTGACTCATGAGTCTTTTACAGTTCTAATCTCTAACGTTTACAAGACATTTTGTCAAAAGACATTTCGTCGAACAGACATTTCGTTGAATACATAATTTTGTATGAATTGTTTAATTGATAGAAAGATCATAAAAAAATCAACTTTTGTCAAAATTTGTCGAAAGAATGCTTAGGCAATAAAACATCTTTACTCTATAATATCTTCCCATTATTAGTGACAAGAAGTGAAAAAAATAGACACAATATTTTTTTTTTCGGCTGCAAAATTGTCAGTAATATAAGCGACATTGTAAGATAATCCTTTAAGGTATTTTTCAAAGTTTCTTCCCTCTGTTAATTAAGTAAAAAAATAGGCCTGAGAGCTTTGGCCATATTGAAACAAATGTAATTGAGTAGTATACCTATATCATAAACTGTTTTTTGTTCGATTCCCAGGATTTATTCACCTACCGGTTCTTTATGTAGTAATCCTGACTACTATTCAGGGTACCGTTATATTTTATTTGAAAGTCAAATCGTTTCATAAAATGTTGATACTTAGAACATTTCTAGACCGTTAAAACGTTAACTCATATGATTTAAAAAATTCACAAAAAGTACTACAAGTGAATTTTCAATAAATTGTCGAAGTATATCATGCATCAGTTCTACATAAAATCCATTTGACAAAATGTCAATTTGATGAAAATGTCTTTTGATGAAACATCGAACACTGTCTTTAACATACCTCCAAAATTTCTTAATTCGATTTATATTTTCTTTCTTATATCATATTTTATTATTGAGAAAGTACTAAAATTGACATGCTTCAGAAAGAGTTACAGACAAGCACTTATTTTAAATCTAAATTATATCTTATAAATACTTTATTTTTTAATTTTCAGTAACAAAGTTGAAACATTTATAGTGAACTTAGATCTCCCACCAGAACAAAGATGGGTGAATGTAGTGAAAAACAAAGGACCACAGGTATATATACACCTTGTACCATGCTGCACATGTTTTGACGTTATATAGGCAAATTGTTTTATTTCACACTATTGCTTGGGGCCTCAGTTGTTAAGTGACCTAAAGTGCTGCTTACAAATCACATCTTGGCAACTAGTTTGGAATCCTATTTGGGGCAGATCCTAGTATGAAAAAAATTTTCAGTCCTCTTGACATAGATCAAGAGGTTTTTCTAGGCATTCCAGTTTTCTCCTTGACATAGATCAAGAGGTTTTTCTAGGCATTCCAGTTTTCTCCTTGACATAGATCAAGAGGTTTTTCTAGGCATTCCAGTTTTCTCCTTGACATAGATCAAGAGGTTTTTCTAGGCATTCCAGTTTTCTCCTTGACATAGATCAAGAGGTTTTTCTAGGCATTCCAGTTTTCTCCTTGACATAGATCAAGAGGTTTTTCTAGGCATTCCAGTTTTCTCTTCTGTCCTAGAACTTACTGCCTCAATATAAGTAAAAGAATTTTGACTGGGTGTGACACTTTATTACTCGACTGTATATTACTCACACTGCTGCGGCTGACTCACCCTCATGGTGACAAGATGATTAACCAGTAGGCAACAACCATGCAAATGCTATCTTGTGGAGCTAGTAACTAAAAGTCATTCTGAATGCATGCTGGTAGCAGTTTCATGTAGACATACATAGCAAAAACATTAACCATCAAGGGCTGGTGAGGTTGATTGGCAAGATTTATATAGTAAAATCTCAATTTTTTGCTACAAATTTTTCAGACAGATTTTATTGTTATAGATTGAGGCATATAAAGAAGAAAATAAAAGATATTTACTTGGGATTTCAAAATAATGTGACACTAAGCAGGGTGGCGGAGTTATCAGGGTCACTGTATGAAGGTTCTACTGTAAACCTTTACTGAAAGATTTTATTGACAGACTTTTTTAACTCATGTATCACAGCATCTCTCCATCCAGGATCAAATTCCAGTTGTGTAATTACTTTATGAAAAACTTTGTCATTTTACTCGCTGAAGCTCTGTGATTTTTTCTCTAAGAACTGTGGTTTACTCCACTATCCCAAATTCGTCTGTCTAGATATCAGTGAAGAAATTTGCATGAAGTTTCATTTTTAGCTCACCTGACCGAAAGGTCATGTGAGCTTATGGCATGGCGCGGTGTGTGTATGTGCGTGCGTGCATGCGTGTGTGTGTCGTTAACACCTATTTTCGACTTCTCCTCAAAAACTGCTGGACAGATTTCAATGATACTTGGTCAGAAGCATATATGGGCCGGTGCAATTCAGATTTGTTCATGGCGTTGCCATGGCTACCATAACTAGGTCAAGGTGACCTAGGGGGTCCAAAAATCTTAAAAAATCTTCTTCTCCGAAACCAATGATGGGAGAAAAAATCTGATGTGATATTTTGCTTCTCTAGGGTCTTAAGCCTATAGTTTGTTCATTTCGTGAAATTTGGTCGAAAAATGGGTTACATGTTTTTGCGTTTAATGTAAAAAATTTTGTAAAATGGCTTTAAATTGTTATAACTTGACTATTTGAACAGATAATGACATGAGGTTTTCAGTTTTGACTTTTTCTTAAAATGACCTTTAATTTAGGGTCAAGGTCACAAATCAAGGTCATGACCTAATTTGTGATTTATGCAGTTTTAGGCTATTTTCTTGCAAATATTTAGAGATATATGAAATGAAAACATTGTTAAAATGTTCAGCATGACAAAATTTAAAAGGTTCCAAGTTTGGTAACTATATGATAATCCATGTAGGAGTTGTTGCCCTTGAAATGTTATTTTTGGCTTATAAATACTAAAATTGTGCATTAGCTTGAAAACTTTAATCTTTTTGTATAGGCATATATATTAGAATATTTTAGGTATTGTGACAACAAACATTTTGATATATGGTTCAAGGTTATATGGTCAAAGATCAAGGTCACAGTTGCAAAAGAAGACCTAAATTGCTAATTATCCTGAAAACTATTAACTTTTTGTATGGGCATGTATATGAGAATATATTAGGTATTGTGACAATGATCATTTTGATATATGTTTCAAGGTTTTATGGTCAAAGGTCAAGGTCACAGCTGCAAAAGAAGACTTAAATTGCTAATTATCTTGAAAACTATTAACTTTTTGTATAGACATGCATATTAGAATATTGTAGGTATTAATATGTAGATCATTTTGATATATGTTTCAAGGTCATATGTTCAAAGGTCAAGGTCACAGCTGCAAAAGAAGACATAAATTGCTAATTATCTTGAAAACTGTTAACTCTTTGTATAGGCATGTATATGGGAATATTGTAGGTATTGTGACAAAGATCATTTTGATATATGTTTCAAGGTCATATGTTCAAAGGTCGAGGTCACAGTTGCAAAAGAAGACCTTAATTGCTAATTATCTTGAAAACTATTAACTTTTTGTATGGGCATGTATATTAGAATATTGTAGGAATTGATATGACGATCATTTTGATATATGGTTCAAGGTCATGCATTCAAAGGTCAAGGTCACAGCTACAAAAGAAGACAAATTGCTTATTATCTTGAAAACTTTAACTTTTTGTATATGCATGTATATTAGAATATTGTAGGTATTGACATGACGATCATATATGGTTCAAGTTCATGTATGTTCAAAGGTCAAGGACATAGCTGAATAAGTATACTGAAATTTGTTAATGATTTGGAAATTATTCATTGTACTACAGTTACTTCATGCATATTATATAAGCTAATTATAAATGAAATGTGACTCGATGTATTCCTGATTAAGTTTTGTGGCAGTTCTTAACTTGAGAAAACTTGTAAAGTTTCTGTACCTAATACATGTATATTGTCTTTGCGCTTTGCAATCAATTTTGGACATATCCTCAGGTGAGTGTTAAGGCCCATGGGCCTCTTGTTTTTTTATTCAACAGATAGAGATTTGATTTTACCCTTATGTAAGGGATCAAATCAGCATTCTTCAAAAGCTTAAGATTGAAATTATATAAACACAGAAACACATTTCTGAAACTCAGAAGTCAAATAACATAGTCTTATTAAGCCCTGGCTGGCCTAATATCTGCACCAGTTCAACCTGAAGCAAGATGAGTTTTCATACTTATACTTGTGCCACTTATATATTTATATTTTTATATATATATACAACTTAAAATGAATTTTTGTTTTTTAAATCTTTCAGATAAAGTTGTTGCTGGAAACAATAAAAAATTTTGCCAAAACAATTGGACCGAGAGCAACAAAAATAATAAGCATTTTAGACAAAGATGGGGTAAGTTTTTCAGGTATTTTTGCAATACACATGTATCTGCAATATTACATATGTCAGTGTCACAAAGACATACATTGACTTTGACAGTATGCCATGTGTTTTTTGGTTTTTAAAAATTATGTTGGTAGAAAATTTTGTGGAATTGAGTTTTGTAAAAATTTATCCCATTCTAAGCCTTTGTTACTAAAATTTTTCATTGAAATTAAAATTTTTGATTTTCTCTAACCCAAAGAAATACGGTAGTGAAATTTAATCCCCCATGAACATGATGAAAGTTTGTGATTTTTTTAGGATGTGAAGCATCATGTATCAATTTATTTTTTTAGGAGAAATTAAACGACAATATCACAATGTTACTTATAAAGTTTTTTAAAAACCTATTTCATTTAAGGAAACAATGGATAAAACCTTACCACAACCATTTGCTGGTGAAATGAGAGGAATATCAAATACTACAGGTTTACATTTAGGTAATAAATTTATTTTATTAAATGTAGCATGCGTGTGTGTGTGTGTGTGTGTGTGTGTGTGTGTGTGTGTGTGTGTGTGTGAATAAATGATAAAAAAAGATGTACATTGTATACATGACCTTATTTAAGACTGTCAATTAAAGTAGACATTGAATAGAATTTAAAATCATGTTAGTTAGACAATAATCAGGTCTGAATGTTTCATCTTGTGAATTTGTGATTTCTAGATACCAGAACAATAAGCATGATTAGGAAACATTTTATATGATGTCATGATAACAATCATCTTGCAGTATCACAAAAGATATGGTTTGTTCTCAGATGTCAAATTGAGTGGAACATTTCTGTTCTTTGTATTAAGTCATAGACTTTGGAAAATATTTGCACTTTTGCTGTATGATGGGTCTTATAGAAACTATTGTACAACATTTACTATATATGACTGGGACAGCCTAGAGTTTTTTAGAATTTCTGAGAATTCAACCCATAACTGGTAGCAATTTTGCATCAGAGAAAAAAAACCTTTTCATTTACCTTAGATCATGCCTTTCACAAGGTCTCAATATCTCAATTATGACCATTGTTTATTGTTATCTAAATAATTTTTTACATGCTAATTACATGCTAATTTTTTAAGTTATTTCTTTACATCTTAGGAGAGATAGTGCTATACAATATTTTCTATGAAGTATTTTCTGTGTGTACATCCATCATTGCAGAAGATCCATCAGGTAAGGGAGATAATAAATTCAGCTTCAACAGAATTAGCAGCTATAGTTGTGGGGTCTATGGTAGATATAATAGAGTTTAAAGTCAGATACACTCACTAAAGGAAATTTTGAATTTACAGCATATTGCAGAATATAAATATGTGTGGTTGTCTCATTATAAACACCTCTGATTTCTTTTCCAAAACTACATGACCAATTTCTATAAAACTTGGTTATAGGTGCTTATTTGAGTCGGTGCATGCAATTCAGTTTTTTCCCTTGTGTTGCAATACATGTACAATGTATTTTCAAAACTTACTTAGGTCACTGTTGTAGTGATTGAAGGATCTTAAGAAATCTTCATAGAAACTGTCACTTACAGCCAAAGTTAGATGCTGTTTTTGGCTTCACTATGGTCTTAAACTTAAAGTTTGATCATAGCATAAAATTTCAGTGAAATATTAATTAAACATTTTGCATTAAAATTTTTAAAAATTTGTTAAATGGCATTTAATTACTGTATATTGACAATGTATTAAGATAAAATCTTTAGGTTTTCAGTTTTACCCCTGTCCATGTCCAGGTGAATGATACAGGTTCATGGGCCTCTTGTTTATAATGCAAGGCTGTGTTTGATAATCATAAAGGGGATATTTTTTTTTTTTTTGTTAAATCTTACCTTTGTCTATACAAATACATGTGCATAATCTCTATAATTTTATTATTTTGACATAAGATTAGCACGTTCAAACAGACATTTAAAAAAATATCCTTGAGAAACAGATGAGAGAAATAGGTGTTTTACACCCTGCCCTGGTCAGACCATAAATTTCAGTTTTTTTAAATTTCATTTTTTGTTTTTTTTCAACATTTATAAAACTTGTAAGTTAAACTTTTCGTGTTATGTTCATATCATACTAAACTGTAGGAAGTTTAGACAAATAATGAAATGTAAGTCTAGTCTTATTATGCTGCAGGTAAATTATTCCATGCTAGAAATCTGGATTTTGGACTGTTGCTAGGGTAAGTGATTTTCGATGTGTTTACAAAAAACTATATAACTATTATAAATATGTAATAATCTATTTTCCAGAGAACTTTATATAACATTAATTTTGACCCATTTTATACAGATTTTTTACTGCTTCTATTGCCTTTTTTAGTATAACTTAAAATATCTCTGAAATACAAAAAATATGAAAACATTTTCATTTTAAAGTTTCATATTAAGTATCAGATAGATGTGTTTCTGAAACTAAAACTGAGACAATAAATATCAGCTACACCACGTTGTATTTTGGTTGTAATGGTATACCGGTGCAGACTGTAGAGTCATAAATGTTTGTGGGCGATTAAATTTTGGGTGATTTTGTGTGCTGGTTAAAAAACCATAATGTTTATGACAATTAAAATTGGTAATTACCAAGGCCTCTTATGGAATTAATTTCACACACACACACACACACACACACACACACACACACACACACACACACAAAGAAAAAACTGAAAACTTTTCCAAAAGATTCTTTTTAAACTGAAAAAAAATTAGTCCAGTAAATATTAATGATTCTACCTTATTTATTACTTACCATAATAGGTTTTTAATTTTAGTTGGGATCTGAAGAATGACACCTGGGCAGTTACAGAAGTTCTTCGTCCTCTTGTAGTCAATATCGATTATCAGAAACAAGAAAAAACTGTATTTAGAGCTGTACACTTTGCTGGGTATATAGGGATCCTGACAGGAATCAAACCAGTATGTAGATATTATTAAATTTAACAGTTGTTTAATATATATCATGTCTATCTTACAATTTGCTATTCAAATTTTTTTTTTTTTTTTGAATGTTGGCTATTTGAATCATATTTAATATACAGTACAACAAAATCTTGTTAAAACACTTCTTAATAATATTGCCATATTTATCAACACAGTATTTTAAAATTCCTAAATGTTTTTCTGTTGTGCTATTCTTTATAATATGTTTAGATTTGTTCTAAAAAAACCTTTTCTTTTGCCACAAAGGAGGGTAATCATAAATCAAGGTTTTAAAGTATACTGTTATGTATTAAAGTTGAAATATATAATGACACCTACAAAATGAAAAAAGAACAACATTTTTTTTTTCATTTTGGCATTTTTGTAAGAAATAAAAACTTCCTATTTGTAGATGCCAAAATATTACATCTTTTACCTGCATCTGGTAACAGCACAAAGTCAATTATTTCAGCATAGAAAATAACCTCGGATTTATTGTCCGTGTTGTAATTTTATACATTCTATTAATGGCATTGAGAGCATAGTTCACACTAACTAAAAGTGTTAAAATATGATGAAAATAAAGGAATGAAAATCACAAAGTTTGTCTACTGTTAACATACAATGAGATTAGGAATGAGGTCTTTGTATTTTAAGCTAAATTTCTTATAAAAGATAACTATATAAAGACTATTGTCACCTAATTCAAATAGTGTCATATCTCTCTCTCTCTCTCTCTCTATCTCTCTCTCTCTCTCTCTCTCTCTCTCTCTCTCAATGATTTAAAATGAATATTTTAGATCACTGTCCCTCTCACCACCTATGTTTGAATGCTACTAAGACAAATCCTGCTGAGAGATTATGTTTGTCATTAGGCCAAAAGTCAGTGGCTTTCTCTAGGTATTCCAGTCTCCTTCACCAACCCAGGATGGACAATGTTAATATAAATAAAAATATTTGACTGGGATGTAAAACCTGATACCCAGCTTCTTTTTTTCCATTATAAAATGGAACTTGCCAGCATACCACGTGATCCATACCTGTTAATCTTTGTGCGGAATGAAATGGATAATGTTTACATAAAATATTCCTGAAAAAAATGGCGTTATTATGGGAAAACGTTACTTTATGCGATTCCATTGCCAATAGATATAATTGTCCCTCACAAGTGCTATGATGTATCACTTGAAGCTCTGGGGAATTCAATTGCAGTTATAGTTATAAACTTAAATCTTACCAATATTCAGATCTACCAGTATTTACTTGAAAATAAAATCACTCCGTTAAATCTATAGAAATTTCTTCATGTACTTTTACTATAAAATTTCACAAATTGATTATCATTTAAAATGTTAATGGAAACTGAGGTATCAGGTCAATTCGCCCCACGGTAAATTCGCCCACGGTAAATTCGCCCCACGGTAAATTCGCCCCCACTTCTTGCAAAATCGCCCCCATGTCAAAATCGCCCCCTTCAAATTCGCCCCCACTTCTTGAAAATTCGCCCCAAACTTTTATTGAGATTTTACCTTTTCAAAACTTTTTTTATTATTATTAATTTTATTTTACCTCAAATATGCCAAATTAACACTGTTAACATATTATTTGTGCATTGCGTGTGTTGCAATTTATGTCGAGTATTCATAAAGCATTGACTGAATTCACACATAGACAGCGATTACTGTAATAATTTATATTGAAATGGTGATTATCAAAAGTCCTTTGAACAATTATTGCTATTTACCTCTAACCACCAACTGTCCACATTTTCAACTTGGACAAATATATGGAACTATTAGACGGTACTAGACAATAGCTGTTGTATGGATAATATCTTTAATTAATCAATAAAAACTTTCTTAAGTGAAATACTCACTACCGTCCACTACCGTCTAGTAGCCTCCAGTATTTAGAGTTGAGTTGAGTAATGGTGTTTAACTCCCAAGTCAAAAATATTTCACTTATAATGAGCTATCATAATGCTGAGTGCTTCGCGGTCTTGGACCATACCTTGTCTGGATTCGAACTCACTACCTCCCACTTACGGTGCGATTACTCTGCCAACTGAGCTACCTGCATTTAGAACTACTACTTTTGTCACTGAGAGCACAGGTTCCAGGGGGAATTTACTTTAGCACGTTGTCATAAATCAACTCATAAGTCATTGCTACAAAATGCAGTTCAGAAAAAATGGGGCAAATTGTCGAGGGCGATTTTGTACGTGGGGGCGAATTTGTTGAAAGGGGGGGCGAATTTGCCCGAAGTGGGGGCGATTTTGACATGGGGCGAATTTGTTAAAAGTGGGGGCGAATTTACCGTGGGGCGAATTGACTTGCATTCGAAACTGAAAATGATAAATTCAGTTTGATCAACAAAATTTTACAGTTTTATATAAAAAAATTTTTGTTTTAAAGGGAATATTTACTCTAACTATGAATGAAAGATTTGGTCTGGATGGTGGATACATTGGTAAGTATTTGAACTGAATTCTTTGTAAATAAAAGATTTCAGACATGTGATTTTATAGGAAGTTTCAAGTATAAATGGATCTCTGTAAGATTATTTCAAGGCAGACAGCTGTATTTGAAATGGGAAAATTTATATTTATAGACAGAGCAATTAATTATTATTATACTTTAATTGTGTAAAGTGGGTGTATTTGCTGTTTTATGTGGTAGTCATGTTTATTTTACATGTATATCTAGTTAGTCATTTCCAAGATGTAGGAGAAAACCGAAGTGCCAGGTGAACTGACAAACTTTCTCACACTAGGATCTGTCAAAATTAGATTTTGATTCAAACTGGTGTCCTTACAACAAAGCCAGTTTCATACCCTAGAATGAAAGTGAGGATGTCAGCATTCAGTGTTTTAACTACATGTATTTGGTCAAGTATTCTATTAAGTTTTGTAATGGGCTTGATAAGCAAGAGAGCCTAACCATTCTTCCTTCGCTCTTTTTTCAAAGAATAATGACCATTTATTCAATAAATGTAACTTGTCAATCTGGACACTGAATAAACTGAAAAACAGTCTTATCAAAGGTCTTTACAGAACACACTTTTATATTTTTATACACCCGCCAGTATTGATGGGACAAATTATATAATGGCACTGTCTGTCTGTATTATGTTACAAATGCCGTCCATTCGTGTTTTGTGGAATTATCTTCATAATGGACATATATCACTTTCTTATACTGCTCTCGTTTAATTAATCCATGTGAAGTTGTAAACAAAACAAATGCTTTGGTGCAAAAGGTGTTTCAGTCGAAAAACCTGTTCCTCTTCACTTGATTTGTTTTACATTTTTAGGCATACTTGAATGGTTGTTGGGTAAGAGAACAGGACAATGGATGGGGTTTCTGACAAGAAATACTTTAGAAAATGCCATAAGCTATGAAGAAGCTAAAGATATGCTATCAAAAACTGAAATGTTGGCACCTGCTTATTATATTCTGGGAGGAAACTCCTCTGGACAGGTAATTTATAATAATTAATGTATAGAATGTGACATAATCATTCAGGTGTACCAACATCATTTACATTTGTGTATTTCTAGATGCATAATGCTTTATGGCCTTATACATTTGAAGTGAGCCCCCAAAAACCCCTGTTATTTGACTGCTCACACTTTAAAACAAATACAGTACATAAACATATTATTAGTAGTGAAAGTTACATTCTGGTTTTTCTAACCTTTAAAAAGTGAAAAGCATTTTTTTTTTAATTTCTTATACATGTAGTTATTCCCCTTTGTGTCATACTTTGGTTAAGAAGTTGAAAACGTACCAAGTATTGAGTATCAGTTTAAATTGCCACGTCCAATAATACAGATTACTGAGTTCTTTTAGATTTACTGGTGTTTTATATATATATATGATTATTTGATTTAATCTTTTTATCTTTTATCAATTAAGGGTTGTGTGATAACACGATCCAGAGAGAAGGCTGATGATGTGTGGGAAATGAAGAATGCTAATGGTTGGTACATACTAGAGACTAACTATGACCACTGGACAGCTCCACTAGTCATAGATGACCGCAGAACTCCAGCCCATATGTGCATGAAAAATCTCACTCAACAGGTATATTTTTATGTTTTGCTTTTGACCATTTACTTGTAAATATTGGTAAAATGGCTGGTACATTTTAGAAACTTTCTATGATATTGAACTGGTCATATTGACTAGTTTTTATGATCATATAATGACATCAGCCAGTGTCTCTATGAAGAATTCCACATAGCAGGTGTAAAAGTAGCAGAAATTACTGGAGTCTCTGGCATAAACACAATTCCAAATGTACCATTATTGTCTGTCAGTCTTAATAAATTTTGTCAACAATTTTATTAAACTAAGTTCAAAGTTTTTTTTTTATATTTGTTTTGACAGAATAAAGTATGGCTCTAAACACTTAGAATAACTGATTGTATTGTAATTTATTTTGTCGACATGTTTCAACAGCTAGGCTCCCATCATCAGGACTCTAGTCAATTTTTTGTACTTACTTATGGAACTCTACTGAATACCATAAGGTATCCACTAAAAATAATAATTACCATAATTAGTACCTTAGGGGTGTTGGTTTCCTTTCTTACTTAGTATTTGTTTTAATCCAAAGATACACAGACCAGTTTTGTTGTTTTTTTGACAACTGGTAGTATGCCTTAGTATGGTCTGAAAATGTCTGTTTTGCCAGCTACAAAACCAAATATACATGAACATATATGTTAAACATACCAGATTTTTAGCTCACCTGGAAAAGCCAGGGGTTAGCTTATGGGATGGCAAAGCATGTGTTTATGCATCCATGTATCCGTAAACTTTAATCTTCTTCTCTAAAACCAATAGGCCAATTCAAATAAAATTTGGTGTAGAAGATCCATAGTTGCTATAGATAAAAAATTGTACCTGACTTGTCCGTCCCAAATCCAAGATTGCTGTCATTACTATAAATAGCAAAAACCTATGGCCACTACAGGTTTATTTATGTACAGATTTTGTTGAAATTTGAAACAGAGAAAAAAGATGTCGGGGGATAAACATATTTAACGGGTTTTTCTGTATAATTTTTTGTTTGCACAATAATTATGTATAAATATGCAAATAAGGTCTATTTTTAGCTGAAATCTTTGAAAATCCTCTTCTCTGAAAGTACATGGCTAATTGAAAGGAAATTGAGTGTAGAGGGTCCTTGGGTGGTATAGATTCAAAAATATAACCAACATGTCTGTCAGAAATCCAAGATGGCTGCCATTAATATAAATAGCAAGAATCTATAAATGGCCATTATGGGTTTATTTATGTACTGATTTTATTGAAATATGAAACATAGAAAATAGATGTCGGGATGAAACATACCGATAGGTAACAATTTTTTCGATTTTGCAATAATTACATAATATGCAAATAAGGTCTATTTTAGCCAAAATCTTTTTCTCTGAAAGTACATGGCCAATGGAAAGGAAATTTATGATCAATATTGCTTGAAATAATAGAAAATAAGGATATTGCTAGTGAGTTTGTTTACATTTTATTGATTGGATATATTTAAAAAGAAAAAACAAAGAACAAAATAGGGGTGTTCCAGGTGAGCGATACAGGCCCTGTTGGGCCTCTTGCTTTTATCAAATTTAGTTTGAACTTTATTAACAAATATTCTTTACTTGTTCAGCTCATTTCCTTCACTTCTAGAATACCATCCTCTGTGACATAGTGTGACTCATCTGTTTCCAGAGCAGGAGGTCATGGCTTGTACCCCCAGCCAGTTCATACATAAGACTTTAAATTTGAGATATTGCTTCTTTATCTGGTGCTCAACAAATTATCAACTGGTTCACCTCTGTCAGTATAATGAACTGGGGGACTTGTATGCTTGTCTGGGGCATACTTATTGTTGGATAGTACCTTATGAAATAATTGCCCTGAGTGTATGCTAGTACACGACATGCAAGAAATACACACTGGTATATCTCACTCACAGAAACTTGTTCTTACATTAATCCATAGAGATCAGTAACATTGCTCTTGTCACAAATAGGTGAAAAATTGCTGATGCAATGTGAAGCAACACTATAACAACAATTACAACTCAGTGACAACCATAAATGGCTAAATCTTTTTTCAAACTTGTTTTAGCTAGTACTGAGACAGGGGACCTCAAGTTTGGGTCTCATAGCAGTTTAAACTTTTTACATCTTCAGTGAGTGCAGATGAAAAATCGTCTAAAAATTGCTTCGTCTCAAGACAGGTTCAGACTCACAACCCTTGACTTTAAAAAATTAATACAGAACCATTTGGTCATGCTTGTTTTGCTGTTATAGGGTTGATGCAGCTTTAAACTTGATAATTAACTCACTAACTAAACTCAATCTTTTACATGTTGATCCTGGTAGCTTCAGTATACTTATGAATATTTTGTAATTAATTGCTTATACATGGATATCATTTTCTGATATTTTTTTCATTGAAGTAACTGGAATAAAATCTTAATGCATGTGAAATAACCAGAAAGTTTGATACATGTAATATTAGTTTAAAAAAATTATTTAAATTTTAAAATTATGAAAATAAATGGAATCCATTGTATTTGTAAATTACAAAGATAAATGCATATACACAGTAAATCATGATTTCAAAGGTCAAGGTCATTAGATGAATGAGAATATTGGAATGGTTAATCATCTGAAAATTATCCAGAGTACTTTAGCTACTATATGCATTTAAATGAACTTGATTAGACCTTAGATATTTCTGATTATGTGTTGAGACATTAAGTTCAAACTCGAGTTGGATGGTTACTGCAGTTACTGTAATTCTCTATTGAACTTTGCAAAAGATATTGGATATATTCTCAGGTAAGCGCTAAGGCCCATGAGCCTCTGCTTCATTTTATTCTTATAACTTGCCCTTGAATTAATATCATGAAAAAATGGTTGTAATGTATGTACATCAAATATAACCTATAGTGTTTCACTAGCAATTCTTGTTCTGAATTTCTGTTTTTGTTTTTATATTAGGCTGTTTCAATAAAGGGAATATTCAATGTTCTATCTTCAAAACCAGTTCTTAATAAGGTATGTTGTTCTGTAATCACATTTTAGAAATCAAGGGCCAGATCAATGTTCAAAATTTGATAAGTTAAAATATGTACTAGGAAGTAATTAGCATAAATTTAGAATAAGAATAAAAATTAACAGAGCATTATTATAGATAGTTTGTAAACAATATGTGATAAAAATTCCATTTACATTTCTTTTTACTAAAACATTCAAATTACATGCATTTTGTAGTATGCAAAAAACAAATTTGGAATAATCAATCTATTAAAATAATCAAGCTTTGAGCAATTGAGCCCAAGTTTATTTTTTCAGTCTATATAGCTACCGTGTGTAACTTTTTCTCAGTAAAGCAGTTATGCAAATGCAGTTGTACACTTCAATAACATGAGCTGAGTCATTAGCAATATATTTTTTTGCCCCATTCATATTTCATATTTTTTATGAAACAGATTTAGTTAGTTGTTTAAAATGGTGAAATTTTTGACAAAATTGAATAGGTAGAATTTCATTATACACCATTTTATACATATTAACAGGGTTAAATCTTTAATTGTTGATTTCAAAAGGGAGACTGAAGTAATGTAGTTTTACACCACAGTCAAAATCGTTGTACACATATTGAGGCAGTCGGTCAAGAGATGGTAAAGAGAACTGAAATGCCTAGAGATAACTATTGATAAAAAACCTAAAACTTCTAAACTTCTCTCTATCTTTTTGTGGGATTCAAACCTAGGCTCTGAGAGGCATTGTGACCCAAAAGTGTTTCAGAAAAAAACCTGGACACAGAGGCCAAACTTTAAAAAAAGAATTTTTGATCACAACAAGTATATTGGATTAAAATTAAAAGCCCAATAAACAGAAAAAGTTCAACTCTCTCTGTTAATTAACACAGGGCAAAAAGGATTTTCAACCTTTTATTTAAAGAATTTTAAAGATTAATGATGTTGTTTGAAGTGATAGAATTTCAATTCACCTAAATCAATCAAGCACAATAGTGCAGCAGATGGCAAAGGTTACAGGTTTGTCATTAAAGAGATATGCAAGCTATTTGTATTACATTGTACTGTTACATGATTTGACACTAACATTTAAACTTTGAAAAGATCCTTCTGCTAATACATTTCAAATATATTTATTACATTAATTTTGTATGTTTTATAAACATGCTTTGCTTTGATAAAATCTTTAATATACTCCTCTTCAATTTGCTGAAGGCTTCGGTGGCCCGGTGTTTAAAATACACACTTCACAGCACCTGTCATCACCTTAGTTTAAATCTCATTTGTAGCAGATCCTAATGTGGAATGGCCTGTTCCATTGCCCAGGGTTGGTTTTCTCCAAATGCTCAAGTTTCTTCAACCAATTTCATGAACTGACTGCCTGGATATAAGTTAAAGAATCTTGACTAAGGTGGAAAACGCCAATACTCCACTCCACTTTTCATATGGTTGATGTCATCAAGCCTAATAATATCATGATATGATCAAATCTTGTCTTTTTTTCAGCTTACAACATACACAGCTTTAATGCAAGTGGACAAAGGTCATCTAGAAACTTGGATTCAATATTGCCCTGATCCATGTTGGCCTTGGTAACATTGCTGTAATATTGTGCAATCCATATATTATTATCACTGTTATTATGAGCTTAGAACATTATAATCATCATCAAATAAATTTTTAAATCTGTCCAGTCAGGGATTTTTTAATGCCAAAATACTCAGAGACATTGTTTGACAATAAATAAAATTTGCATAAACTTATAGCAAAAGAAAAGTTTCCAATTACAAACCTAGAAGATTAACAGAATAAATTCATTCACAACTTTCGTGTATTGAAAACAAAGGCTTGGCTTACTGCGTGTCAGTGCTAAGACAGAAGAAATGTGTTATGTGCTATTTTGTCCCTTATATACTTGTTTTACTGAATATTTATGTTATACTTTGTTGATTAATTCTCATGAAATCATTATTAACCTTCTATATACAAAGTTGAAATATTTTTTATTTACTAGTTATTTAGTCACAAGTTTGAATGACTTACTTTACTACTTGTCAAATATTTGTGAAACTTTCCATAACATTCATATAGAAACTAATCCTGATGGAATATGAACTGTTTTTTTAAATTAAAATGTAAAGTATATATAAAGAATTATATATTAATATGAATTAATTAAAGCTGTATTTTAATAATTGACAAATTTCTAACGATTTCATTGGCTGAATAGGGAAATTACATACAGGTCATATTTCATTGACTGGAACTCGCGCACCGAAGTGTTTGTAAGCTAAGGTAATCTGGAACAAACTACTTTTAATGCGCATCAATTTACCTTGTTTTAGAATTATTAAAAGCAAAATTTGCATAAAGTTATTTTCTCATTTGATTAAGTTGTCTTTAAAATTTAATTATAAGCATTGAATCTGATTTTCATTCAGGTCATTGAGAAATGAGCTAAATGGACACTGTGCACTTTTTTCATGATTCCCTTCACAAATTACACAGTGTGCACAGCGTCCATTCAGGTTATTTAAGTAGCAGAAAAATTACCAGAATAATGTATGAAAAAATCTAAAACTTGCAACTGTATCCATACAGCATACTAACTCGGGTTGTATAATAGTTGTGTATCTAGTCATCCACCTTTAGGTAGTCTCAGCGAAGAAAAGAAAACTTCTTTTACTTAAAATATAGCATTTTTCAACAATTTATGCAATTTCAGCAATTTATCTTGCTTGCAAGTCTTTGATGACTTTTTCATAAATAACTTTTTTATACATGGATTTTTTAATATAATTTGAGGGTGCAAATCAAGTTAATCAACTTTTTACTCGAGGGATAGACTAAAAATCAAAACCCTCATTTGACATATTCTGAGGTCAAAACTTACATTTGAATGATTTAATATTCTCATAGAGGAGCAGAGAGATATCCATTATTCATATTATTTCTGCCCACATTTAAGTACATTTGAGCCTGTCTGTTATTTGATAACTTTTTGTTTTTCTTATTAAGAAAACAGGGAACAGATTTTTAAAATATTGGCTCAAAGTAATATTTGTAAATATTTTTGATTAAAATCCTTTAAAAACTTTTGGTTTGCAGTAAACTATAGAACTATTGTAAAGAAAGTTATCAGTATTTGTCTTCTTCTTGTGTATTGCCTGTTAATTAAAAATCTTAATGGGATTAAACATTTCAGATTGAAATCAATTATAATTAAATGTCTGTATTGGATTGAAATCTACATCAGGTCAGAAGTGAATTAATTGATCTGAATGAATCGGATTTGCCTTCATATATAAACTTATTTTTATGGGTTCATACAGCAGCCATTTATTCTTTCAAATCAAGTCTTCATAAATCATAAGGGGAGATAACTTAAATGGTAAGGGAAACTGGTCTTTTGTTTTAGAAGCAATGCATAAAAGGATAATTAACAAAAAACTATTCAAAGTATAACAGGTTTAAGACATACAAAAGAGGAGAATAGTGTTCAAAAGCCAGCATGAGAATAGTGTATGTTGTAAAAAAATAAATAGTGGATAGGAATATTCAATCTCACCAATAGTAGTAATGATTACATTTACTGAACTCCACAAAAAATTTTATAAATCTCTTATTCTGTATGAAAGTTTCTTTTAAAATTTACCATTTTTAAAATGTAAATGTATATATTTGTTATTTAATATTTTTAAATTAATGTTAATTCTCAAATCATGTATTTGGCATGTCATGACATATATATAGCACAGTTAAATTTTAATGTGCCAGATGTGCACATTTCGGAAATTCATTCATCTATGATCCTAAAAATCCAATTGCGAATTGTTCCATATCTCTGTTAATTGAATCAATGGATAGTGTATAGTAAGAAAACGGTGACTAATATTATTGTAATATATTGTATTAATTTATCTTATGATCTTGTTATATTTTTTATATTATTATAATTTCTTGTTGTTATTGTGATTATGAAGAGAGCTGGTGATTATTTTACAATTTAAATAAAAGTAAAAGTATTTTCTTTACTAAACAGTTTGATGCTTTTTGTTTTTTTATGATAACTTGACCTGTTTCTTGAAGCCAATGTCCCAAAAATGGCACCTATCCGACATCTTTTGTATAGTAGCATGTGCCTTCAAACCATCCAGGGAGACAGATAATAACCATGTTTTTCACTTTTTGGAGATGCAAAATATTACATTGCAGTTTAAAGATTGTCTTTTTACTTATTAAAGAATAATGTTTTAGAAAGGTTTAACTTTTGTTTTATATCAGTTTACACTGCAAATTCCATTCAGAATCAATTGGCTTTTCACTGAATGCCAACTTAAAAAATGAATTATCACAATATTGTTGATAAGTATAGAGTCACTGTATCCAAACTTATACTGGATATATTTGACTTCCCATAGTTTCTTGTTCCTTTCATTCTCACAATTGACTTTGCACGTGGCGGGTATAGCTAGCAAGACAGGATATGCTTACTTTTTCGGAGCACCCGGCCTCACTTCTTTGGCGAAAGTTTACGTGTATAACTAAATTGGCCACTTTTCTATGTTTTTACTTTCTTTTTTTTTTTTTTTTTTTTGGGGGGGGGGATTGTAATTCGGACATGGACTGGTATGTTTTGTTTAAGGCTACAGCAAAGAGAGGTTCATTCCATACCGAGATAATGGACACAGCCATCCCATTCTCTGCCAATATTTTAATTTTGAACATTATTTTCGGGTAAAATATGTGGTGCAGATTTCATAAAGAGTCGATGCAATACTGAAATGTTGACTCAATATATCTTAAACGTTTAACGCAGTCGTTTTATCTAATAACGCAGAGGTTGCACGGAATTTAAAGCGTTTTGGAGATCGAGTTATTCCAAACACTGATTCAGTAGATGGTGGCTCATTCTCCTCAGGAAGAAAAGAAAACTGCTGCACCATTGCTGTAAGAAAAAGAAACATTTCTGCCTTTGCCAACGATTCGCCTAAACACACCCTTTTTCCTGAAATAGAAATTAGACATCTTTAAATTTCCACTGATATTATCATGTCTTGTTAGTACATGTAGCTAAATTTCTGTATTTAGAAATATATCTGCGAATGTTTTCAAATGCATATGGGTGATTGCATGAGTTGTTATAAATCAAGCTTGTGTTTGGCTAGTTATTCATTATTGCAAGATGCGCGGTAGAGGCAATAATTGTCGAAATGATTATAATTAAAACTAGTTTATAACTTGTTTCGACACTTCTATCATTTTTGAAAAGGATCTATTTAAGAAAGAAGTATGTGAAATATATAATAAAATCAAAACCGAAGGACCTTAATCGAGATTGGATAAGTTTTGAAGAAACATCTTTATTTTCTAAAACATTGACTGTAAAAGAAAGAACAATTTCAGAAAAATCCATTGATAATCTTCAATTTCTTTTGATCAGAACTGTAAAGATAGTTTCAATTATACTGCCCGTAGCCGTCAAGATAGCTACTAAAACTTAGTCCGTAACCATTCTAATCACTAAATTTTAAATCCTTAAGATAGCTTTGATTTTTCTAGGCCTGAAACTTATCCAATAACGTAAACCATAAAACAATCTTTGGACGAAAAAATATTTTAACCAACTTGTTCAATGCATAACAAAAACACATACCGATCGAAAAAGGAATTGAATGCTGTCGAATTCGGAACTTTTCATCATTATCTAAGAATCTTCCTGGATCAAATTTATACGGCCTTTGAAATTCGTTTGGATCCGAAAGCACCGAGTCTAGGTTAGGAGTGATTATAGCATCTTTAGGTATTCGGAATCCCTTAAAAATAATTTCTCTGTCTACGCCATGAAAAAAAGATAGTGGAACAATCTCACCAAATCGCTGGATTTCTGCAAGAACAGCTTCCGTGTAGGGCATATTCTGTTGGTGATGCAGTTTTTGGTCCTTGCGATGATCCAGCAACCGAATATATTTCATGTCTCATCTTTTCTTGGATATCGGGATTATGAATAAGATAAACTATTGCCCAACGAAGTGCTGATGATGTCGTTTCTGTTCCAGCAGCAAAAAGATCCACAATAGTTTGCGTCAGTTGAGGTTCTAATAAAATAAGGATAGAAAATTCAAAATTCAGACAAATTTTTCTGATTGTCAGCATTTTCATAGTAAAATAAATGCCTTTTTAGATGTCTTATTTATTACCTTGATCACCTAACTTTCCGCTAGGTGTTTTTGTACTCACTTTTCTCAAACATAGAGTTTCTTGATGATCACGTATTGGTTAGTGTAGATCAGTAAGTTTTTATGGTTACATATCTCATTATTAAAAAATCACAACGGTTGGATGTAATAATCTATTTAATATATAGCTTTAAATATTTTTGCTTTAGTTGGTTCTTTCTAATGACCTTTATACACTTAAATTTACTTCTCATGCTTTAATAATTTTGTGTGTGGTGTCTTTCATTTGTTAGTAAAACTCAAAAGCGATGAAAATTCCTTTTACATCAGTTTAACTTTTTAAAAAAGCAAATTAAACAAAATTCTTTTATACCGTTATCCTAGGAAAATTACTAGATCTACCTGTAAATGTGTTTTCATCATCCCCTAATCGTCGACTTCTCTCCACTAAAAATGCATCTATATAATCTCTGATGTTGTTTTCTTCAAATGTTTCTTTATGTTCCTTAATTACCTCTTCTACGAAATTTTCCAACATTTTTGAATTTCTTTTTACCTTTTTAATATTAAACATATCAAATGGTAAATACTGTAAAATAGGAAGCCATGTCATGATAGCAGCTCCATTTAAAAGCCTTATATTTTCTTGGAATGTATTGAGAATCATCAAAAAGTTTGGATCGCTGTGATTGAAACGCTTTCCAAATAATAAAGAGCAAGTGACATTTGACAGACATGCATTAACAATGTCATAGATATCAAAAGCATTTCCTTTTTGATCATCGAAAAACTGCAATAAAACTTCAACTTCTTCTGAAATGTTTGTTTCTATGCTTCTTTTGCCAAATCCAAAACTTCTTAATTTCGTTAAAGCAAACGTTCTATGTTCTTTCCAGATATTACCAGAGGAGAAAGCTATTCCTGAAAAAAATATGATTAAACGTTAAAGGTAGAGATTCCAAATTGAGAAATAAGATTGCCCGTACAAATATTGAAATAATGAGCATGATTAGCGCAATGACGTTGATGAGCGCTTGATTTAATGATAAAATTGTATAACGGGTTTAAGTAGAAATGGCGGATTAAACCATTTTACTTCTCCCTGTACAAAATATAACACCGACACCTTTTTGCGTTTAACGTTTACTTTTTTCCCTTCTGTTACACTCTTCCCCAATGACATCAGTTCGCCAACACATGTTTAAGGGATATTGGTTGTAAGTATTTGTTACAAACTAAAGGTCCGGTCCAACTGTACTTACAGATACCAAGATGATATAAATCATAGAATAATCATTTGTTTGAAAACGCTATGCATCTGTTGTCTACTCATTGCACACGTGTTTTGTACGCTGTATCCATTGAGAATTCGTCCATTGTGATTTCATTCGCGCAAAAGGTATGAAGCTGAATAAAACTTTAACCATGTCTGAACTTTCCGTCCTCCGCGACATATACGAGCAACAAACGTTCCTTGTCCTTTATCATTCGTTAAACGTCCGCTGAATCTTCCGGGCATCCTCGCAACTCGCATCCGCTGCAACTGACAATGAAAAAAGAAGATACGGTACACGGAACGTAAATTAATCGTTAGTAGTACGGAAATAGAAAGGATGCTCACAAAAGTTTCCAAAACGGACAAAGCGTTTGCATTTGTGATGTATCTCGTATAAATTTGATGCAGAAAACCCGTTTAACGACCCCGTTACATTCTACCGACGTCTGTTCTTTTTCCTTCGTTTTTGCAACTTTTCACCAATTTTGTCTGTTTTTGGACCGGATAAAAACGGATGGAACCACCCCAAAATTTTGCTCTTTCCGCTGTGTTCTTGCATACGTGTTGTGTTCATCGGTTTTAAAATTTAATTACACATGTATGTTCAATTGAATCCGAGAGGATGACAAAGTATAGCCTACAATTTATAGACAGATAATTTTCATAAAGGGGCCTTTAGTTCGAAATATGAACCAAAAGGATGCATGTCACTAGTCCTAGTCAATAGACTGGTGGTCTTTATATGCCAATAATCTCTGATACTCGTTTCGCTATATATAGTTTTGATAAATCTACAATAAATCAAACCTCTGTAATTTGCCAGCTCTTTCACTATAAATGTATCAGGTCTTGATGAGAAAACATCGGCATTCTTCACCAAAGCAGCATGAATAACATCATAACCATTTAGGATAATCCACCATTTACTTCCCATTTTGAGACTGAAAACGTCTCCATATTGTTTTCTATAGTCTCTCAGTTTCTGCAGTAAATTTTGAGGATTTAGTTCCAGCATGTTTCCAAGGCCTGGCACGTAAATAGTTGGACCGGGTGGCAAATCCGATGGTCGGCGAATGTTTAGCCATAATAAAGTGACCAAGATAACAATCAGAAACACGGTTAAAACCCCGTTTGTTAGCAAAATATCAAACACAATCATTTTTTTTATCTTTAAGAAGCGAAGTCTAATGTTTATATAACATGTTTATACACTGACATGTAGTAAATATACATTTAATAATAATGACCTGAAAAGGCAGATAGCGTGTAAACCGTCCTAAATACACTTACAAAATGAAATGTCAAGGCCAGGGGACTATGTTTGCGTATAGGTAACAAAAAGTATATTTATTTGTATCAATACAATCTTGTAGTAAAACTATTGTCATAAAAATTACAGACATTTATTTGCATCAAAACCTTAATTGTTTATACATTTGCATTTGTAAAATTGTTTAGTAAAAATATATGTATAATCCATACACGTTTGCTTTTATAGAATTTCAATACTTGCGAAAATATATAGAAAGATTATGCACGTTTGTGTTCGTTCAAGTGTATATCAGTAAAAAAAAATATGCCCGTTTGCATTATTAAAAGTCTACAAGGGCATAGCGAGAAAAGTATAAAAATCAATACGAATTTATGTAAAATGGTATACTTTTTGGAATGCTAAAGCAAATTCAGTATTCCATATTCCGTTATTTATATGACAATTTTCTTATCACAGGTGTTATCTATATCAATTTTCATTTTCACAAAAAGCTCTTTGCTTCCTAAGGACCCCAAAAAACCAGCACTTTAAAGCCTCCAGAATGCTTAGGATTCCGTCTGCTGATTATCAATTCATATAGAAATTTTACGCCTTTGTTACGTGGCATAGATCCAAAGTGATACAAACAATAAATATTTTCTTTAAAGAACGTCAGAAATCACAGAAAAAATATTATTTGGACCAAAAAAGATATTTTTATGCTTTTATATTATGATTATAACTTTACGAGTGCGATATTTTGTCAGTAATATCTTCAAAAAACTCAGAAATATTGTTAAAAAAATTATTTTGTAAAACATGCACTTCAAAACTACGGCACATTGAAAAATCACAGCCATTTCATTCTTTCATTAATTAGGTAAGATGTCAAGTAATGGTGGTCTTAATTTTGATGCCTTAAAGAATAGCTTAAAACGAAAAAAAACTTGATCGTGACTCTTCTACACTTTACATTTAGTATGCAAACCAATTTTAAACCTTTTTAGAGAAATTGCTGGAAATGCTGTGTCACTGGTCGGTGTTTAAAGTATCCTAAATGCTAATTTTGATCAGAATATAGAACAGGTAAATTTTCTGTAAATTTCATTTACCATTAAATAAAAATAAAACACAGACATATCTGTCCATGTTTAAATAACAACCCCCCCCCCCCAAAAAAAAAAAACAAAAAAAAAACAAAACAAAATCAAAAAAAAAAAAACAAACAAACAAACAAACAAAGTACAAATTTTGAAAACAGACAAATTTAATTATATGAACTTCCATAGAGGAAGTGAGACCGGGTGCTTCGGAATGTTATAAACAATACGATTTTTCAGTATAATTTGTATGCGAACAATCTCTCATGCTTTTCAGTTTCCGTCTTTATGTTTCTTGCTACTTTGTTTCCCTTTTTTCTAAAATATCTGAAGTATAAATTTATCACACATTTTAGCTTCGGAAAAGTTAAAGAAAGATAAAAACGGTTTTCATAACCGATTAAACATATGTTAATATTTATGATACTTGCAAAGCAAGTAAAATAATGGAATTGTCCCAGAGTGAAAAAATTAGAAACTCGTCTGAAAACTTAGTTTATGTCAGCCTTGACTTACACCTGATTTAGAATATATCCGATAATACAGAAAGTTGTCTTATGTAAAAACCTTTAATAACTTTAATTTAAAAAAAGAAAAAAAATGTTACATTCAAAGATCTTTAAACGTCTGACGTATGATCATGCTCTTTTGTTTTTATCGTTATCAATATCATCATCATCATCATCATCATTATTATTATTATTATTATTATTATTATTATTATGCAACGTGTAAAACAGGATTATTTCTAATTATATTACTTAGCCAAAAGCTAAGACTTGATCGGATTTCAGAAATTATTTATTATGTTTGACTTATTTATGAATAAACTTTTATGGAGATACTGGAATTAGAGATGCACTTGCGAAGGTAAGAGGAAATTGAACAAGGTACCCTGTTACTCAACCAATTTCCAATGGTTCTGGGACACACTTGCCGAATATGAGTGTGTTTCCATCGCTCCATCGTCTTTTTGACGTTTTAACGTAGAAAGTGGGCGTCCGCTCCTTGGACGGTCACTAATCTACTTGTGACTCTTAAGACGCCAAACTATAAAATGTTATTGTGGAAAGTACAAATTATTGTTGGGGGCTACATTACGTTACCAATGTCCCTGAATTATCAGAGCAATGACCATACCCCTATTGACTTCCAAAATTCGCGGCATTTCGTTCTAAAATTGCTTCGAAAAAAATGTTTTGTTTCAATGTTCGATGTAGTTATTAACAGCATTTATCGTGCAGGATAACGCCAGATGTACGCCTTCTTGATAAATCTACCGTAATAATGTGGTCATCCTCAGCTGCATTTGAAAAAAAAATTTCAAATTCACAAAGGAAGCTCAGTTTCAAAATTCAATTCAATTTCTTCCGAGTGTCTAAAATTTATATACAAAAACTAAACTTGTGTTCTTTTTTTCCAGCTAGAATTATTGAACAAATAATGTTTTTAATTTAAAAACATTTCTTTATTTAAGAATTGAATAATTGTTATAATTTTGTTTTAACAAAATGAATTCGAAAAAATGTTATGTTTTACTTTAATTTAAATGAAATGATCATTTCAAGATTACTAAATAATTTAAAACTGTCAATCCTTTAAGTATATACATGTATTTCCATTTCCTCTGACATTCTTATAAGAGTTGATTTGAACATTTTAATGTTCAATTTTAATTTTCCTTGTCAGAAACCGTCACAATCTAATACAGTTAATTATATATGAATTATTAAACTTATTGGCATGTAGAAAATCTCATTAGATAATTTTTACCTGAATGGGAGACGCTGTTTAAACCTGGATTAAGTACACAAAAAATAAAAAGTCAAGGTTAGTTTATTTTCTACAATTTTGATTATACAGATGCAAAAAAGCAATTCTAAAATGACTGGACAGTGATAAATATGCTCAAAAAAGTTATCAACATTTACAAAGTCTAAATGTCTTTATGCATGTCTTTTGCATAAGTAAAAGTGTATACTAGTACAAAAAATACAAAACATAAACATGTTTGTAAATATGAATAAAAAAGTTATATACATATGAATTAGCAGATACGCAGGCATATTTCTGCATAGAAATTGAGAGTTGACAATAGAAAAAAATTGGTCATAGTGTTTGTCACTATGCTTTAAGTGTAGCAGTCTTTGGTGCCATAATTTAAGTATAAGACAAAGCCAATGTAATGCCTTAACGTGAAAGTAATGGAGTCAACATCTGGTTTTAAATTTTTTGCTATTTGGTCAAAGTTTTTGTTACTTTGTATGTAGGCTTGATAAGTCGCTAAGCTACATTGATCTTCTTACTGAAGCCTTTCTTAATCGATCCATGGATTTACTGGCAAACTGTCGATTTCTTGCTCTTTTTCATTTCGTTCTTTAATTCATGTAAAGTTATATACAGTCATTGTTCAAAAGAATATGTTCAGTAAAGGCGTTTCCATTTCAATTTTTCACTTGAATGGTTGATGGATAAGATAACAGAAAATAGAAAAGCACTTTCACAAAATCTTAGTTAGAAAATACCAAAACCCATGTAGAGGTTAAAAATAAGCTGTCAAGAACTAAATGTGTGCATCAGCTTACTATACCTTTTGAAGAAGCTCTTTTGCGATATATTTATCATATTCATATAGAATTCGATAGAACTCTTCAAAGTCTTATTACAGATATTAGTATCAATTACATCTTTGTATTTCTACATGTGGTTTGTGCAAAGTTGTTCTAGTATTAGTTTTTAAATTTTTATCAGTTCATGACTCAGATTGAATGGTAATTTCAACTCTCCAACTGTGAGATACACATAAACCATTTTTTGTCAAACAGTTATTTAAGAATAGGTCATAGCTTTGCAAAATAACTGTAACATTGTCTTTTGAAAAAATGGAATACAGATTTCAGGAAAGGTCACCAAACGGCAATATTGATTTAAAATCTAATATCACTTGAAGACAGTTCTTTAATTTTATAACGCAGAGATTACACGGAATTTGAAGCGTTTTGGAGATCGAGTCAATCCAAAAATTGGTTCAGTAGATGGTGGCTTTTTCTCTTCTGGAAGAAACGAAAACCTCTGCAACATTGCTGTAAGGAAAAGAAACATTTCTGCTTTTGCCAACGATTCGCCTAAACACACCCTTTTCCTGAAATTTAAATTAAAGACAATTCTAAAATAGTTAAATTATCAACTTCAACTTGTATTTTCATGTTTTGTAATGGGCTATATCTTTTGTACTATATTCCCGGGTTTTTGCACTTCTTAAGTATTAAAACCTTTAAAATATGCAACAGTTATTTTATCATTCATGTGGCTCAAATAATTTTGTAAAATATCTTACAGATTAATATGACTATTAATAAATGAAGGAAAAATATAGATCCATGCAAAGATTCTATAATCCTTTAGAACTTATATTAGGCAAATCAAGACTCAATCTGTAAATGTTTTAATTCATGAGGATCATTGCATTTGTTTAATACGATGTTTTAGAATCAAGCTTGACAGTGACATACAACTCGTAATTGTTGATCACATGGTAAAGCAAAAAACTAAGTAAGTATTATAATAAAATCTCGTTTCGACACTTTTTTTTTCTTGAAAAATTGGCCTGGACTTTATCAAAACCTACAAGCAACGCAACAGGCAGAAATGCTTGTTTAATAGAATTAAGTCCATTACAAATGTAAGCAACAATTGTTTAAAATTTCACGTTTTTGCATAATACATGTATGCCTATATAGTAGACTTGCAAGGATTTGATTTAATTATCTCTTTTTCTTCTGTGAAATTTTTCTAAAAATCTCTCTAAAAGTCATTCGACTTTTATTACATAGACTGCAAGTATCTATTTATACTCTGTATTAATGATGTTTTTCTCATCACTGGTATAAGCTCTTTAAATTGTCGTTACGAGCTTTTTTGTTTAAAGAACAATTCATAGAAATCATTGGAACAAAGATATTATAAAACTGATTAAATTTTGAATAATCTCTCTCTCTCTCTCTCTCTCTCTCTGTGTGTGTGTGTGTGTGTTTTTAAAACAGACAAAAGAGTATTATGATAGTAATAAAAGTTTAAAATATTAGGTTTTTTTTTATTTAATTAGATAGGGTAATTAGAGTTTATGCCCCATTCAATTCTTTCACTTATATCGAGGGATTTAGCTGTGTGTGAAGTATATAATTAACCAAAACAAAACCAAAAAGAGAATGAAACGATAAAGAAGTGTTATTAAGAGACTTTATTTAGAAAAAAACACCGGTCAACTTTTTACGCAGTTGCAGTTTATGTCCCGAACACATTACTAAATATCTGTTGGATATGCATAGTCGCCAAAAAATGAATTTTATTAAGTAACTGTTTTTAAATTATTGTTTTGAATCAAGTCCATGTAACAAGATTTTTTTTAGTCTCATTCTTTTTCATTTTTGTTTTTACTTTTTGCATGACCTTTAAGATTTTTTCTTAAATTACCATTGTCAATCCAATATGATGCTCGTAAAGTTCAAATAGTATTTTAGCATAAGTTGCCAAAGCTACTAAAACACAAAGTCCGAGTCCCGGAAGCTGAGTGGTCTAAAGGGCGCATATGCAGGTCAAGTATTTTTCAATGCCTAGATTCTTAACTTGTTCAGCCAGATCCATAAGTGAGGAAGTTCGCTTGCAGAAGATCAGATTTCTTTCGGGAACTTCGGTTTCCTCTACCAACTCTTTCCCTGATTTACCCATTGTTACCTTTAACATTCTGAGAGTTTTCTCCACATGAACCTTATCTAATAATATAAAAATATCAGATGAAGACCATTTTTGGTAAAAAAAATTTCTTACAATTCCTGATTACCTGTATCCATAACAAAAATACTTACCAATCGAGAATGGAATTGAATGCTGTCGATATCGGAACTTTCCACCCTCATCCAAGAACCTTCCAGGATCAAATATATAGTGATCAGGAAACTCCTTATTATCCGAAAGCACCGAGTCTAGATTAGGAGTGATTATAGCTTCTTTAGGGATTCGGAATCCACTAAAATTGATTTCTCTGTCTACGCCATGAAACACAGAGAGGGGAACAATGTCGCCGCATCGCTGGATTTCTGCAAGAACGGCCTCCGTGTAAGGCATATTCTGTTGATGATGCAATTTGGGTACTTGCGATAAACCTGCAACCAAGTTTATTTCCTGTTGCATCTTTTTCTGGATTTTAGGATTATGAATAAGATATACTATTGCCCAACGGATTGCTGTGGAGGTCGTCTCTGTTCCCGCAGCAAAAGGATCCACAATAGTCTGCGTCAGTTGATGATCTAATGAAATAAGGATAAACTATTCAGTGCTATAAACAACTGTATGCTATAAACGAATAATCAGGTTTTCTCCTTGCTTTTTTAAAGTAAAATGGACTTTGTTCACGTTGTCTGTGGAGTATTCATACTTGATATGTTGTGTTTTGTTTTGGAAGTGCATTTGTCTCACACAAATAATAAATTTACAAAAATAAAATACAAAACAAATAAAAACAACAAAACAAAAACGATTATTTAGTCTCCCACTGGTTATACAATTACATAAGTGAATGTTTGAACATTTAAATATTTTATTTGCGTTACATTTGAGTGAATAATGCAAACTGTCTACTTTTATTTTTCTTCCCCAGCGCAAAAGGTGATTATATTCTGTGTAATAAAAACCCCATTTTGGAAACAATTCTCCCTTTTTCTTTTTTTTCAGAATGGTACGATATTTCTTATGTTTACATGCATGGATAAGAATTTGGCAATGAATTAATTAAGAGAGGGACAAGGCAGAGGGAACAGATACTCTGGGTTTTTCATGCAAACATTTTGTTATTTATTTCACTTGATTTTAATAGTGTTTAAACTAACAGCCAGACTGAAAAGAAATTTGGATTTAATATTTTGAACAAAAAAAAATACGGGACTTATAAGGGTTGATTGATTGAATGATTTTTTGGGTGTTGGGAAACTTCTCCTCCCTTCGTTTGTTGATTAAAATGCAAAGGCAATATAAAAACAAAACTTTAATAAAAGGAAATGAAACAAAATCCCATTAAACTGTTATTCTAGAAGAATACCTGTAAATGTATTGCCCTCATTCTCTTTGTGTCGAATCCTCTCCTCTAAAAATGCATCAGAGATAATCTCTGATGTTGTTTTCTTCAAATGTTTCCTTATGTTCCTTAATTACCTCTTCTAAGAAATTTTCCAACACTTTTGAATTTCTTTTTACCTTTTTGATATTGAACATATCAAATGGTAAATATTGTAACATAGGAAGCCATGATATGATGGCACAGCTCCATTTAAAAGTCTCATGTTTTCTTGGAATGTATTGAGAATCATCAAAAAGTTTGGATCACTGTGATTGAAACGCTTTCCAAATAATAAAGAGCAAGTGACATTTGACAGACATGCGTGTACAATGTCATAGATATCAAAAGCATTTCCTTTCTGATCCTCGACAAACTGCAGTAAAACTTCAACTTCTTCTGAAATGTTTGCTTCTATGCTTATCTTGCCAAATCCAAAACTTCTTAACTTCGTTAAAGCAAACGTTCTATGTTCTTTCAATATATGACCAGAAGATAACACTATTCCTGAAAATATACACCATGCAGAAATGATGATAACAGGGTTCCAACTGAAAATATTTTTTAATACACAGATTGCCTTTCCAAACAGTTAAAACAAGGTGCATGATTAGTGTAGTGACCTTGACGGTCATATGATATAAATCCAAAATGTGCACGAGATATTTTGTAAAGTAGATTTATAGGATATTAACTATATAACTTGGTCTTTTAAAACCAGTGTTTGCAAAAAAAGTCCTTACAATCTTCAGGCTGGAAAGTTGGTTTCGATTTTTGTCTGTATATAACTTGCTACGTGAATATTGTTTCTGACATCCGAAAACTCTACTCATATATTTTTTTCAAGAATCAGTATATGAAACTGATTAAATTTTTAAATAACTATGAATAAATTTTACTTTAAAAATTTTCTAGCTTGAAAAATTTTTAGAAAATGTAACAAGTGAACGAAATTTATTGTACTCATCGTCACTGGTTTAATTTAATAATGGCAGATAGTGGTACAAGTGTACTTCTAAAAATAACTAGTTCTTTCTATTTCAAAACAACAAAACTTAAAACACATAGACCCCTTTTTCGAATAAATTTTTGCCATTAACAGATTTAAATCTAGATTTAGTTAAAACTGCAGATTTTTTCTCGGCAAAAAATGTCACAATCGCATATCTATAAATCAAATTTGGTAGGGGTCACAATTAGATGAAATTATATTTGTATGTCACATCATGGTTCATTCGATATATTAGGAAGACAACGTTTCGTTTAAACGAAATCCTTTTTATAAATTTGGATTAAATCTAATTTATAAAGTTATGATAATAATAATACTAATACTACTACTACTAATAATAATAATAATAAAGTTGTTTTGAAAAATTGTTTTTTAATTAAAGAAAATAATCTAAATGTTAGTTTAGGGATTACGTAGGAACGTCAATCAAAACACATGTTTAATCCATATCAACACTTCCTTATCCCTATCACGTGGTACATTTTAAATAAAGGTACTGAAACTCGATATAACAGACTTCAGTTGTTATGAGGTAAATAATCATAAAAGTTTTGATCAAAACATTTTCAAGGTCTTTAATTTTTTTTTGCCTTCTGAAAAGCTCAGTAGGTAAAGCACTCCTTTATAGTCCAGAGGTCCCAGGTTTGATTCCTAGTTTGACCTTGCATTTCGTCTCCTCCCTGTTACTCTTCATCAACATCACATAAGATTAACGAAAAATGTTTTAGTTTTACGTTACATATGTCTATTTTAACCAAACAGGATAAGAAAGTAAAACCTGCATCTAAAGATCACCTTTAACATATCTATGGACTTTAAAGACAAACCATTTTTGACCTTAAGGTTGAAATTTAAACCAAAAATGACCTCAATAAACAAATATCATTAGACAGGTGGTCTTTATATACAAGTGATAGCATCGCAGATTTTGCTGTCTATAATTTTGATATACTAGTATCTAAAATGAAGCAAACCTCTATATTTAGCTAACTCCTTAACCATAAATATATCTGGTCTTGATGAGAAAACATCGGCATTCTTTTACCAAAGCAGCATGAATAACATCATAACATAGGATAATCCACCATTTACTTCTCATCTTTAAACTGAAAACGTCTCCATACTCTTTCCGATAATCTTGAAATTGCTTAAGTAAATTTTGAGGATTGAGTTCTAGCATGTTACCAAGACCAGGCACGTAAATAGGTGGACCAGGTGGTAAATCCGATGGTCGGCGAATGTTTATCCATAGCAAAGTGACCAGGATAAGAATTAAAAACACTGTTAAAAGTCCGTCTGCTACCAGAATGTCCAGCAACATTATTGTTTATCTATAAGAGTCTAATGTTGATATAACATGTTTATACAATGGCGTGTAGTAAATATGTTTTAAACAATAAAAACCTGAACAAGCAGACAGTGTGCAAATCTGTCTTTAATACACTTACAAAATAAATGTCAAGACCTTGTTATTTTACATTGGTTTATAGGTATACTTTTAAATATACTATTATTTAGCCAATGGTCAGAAAAAAACTACAGACCTTTGTTTTCTTTGAAATGTCGAATATGTATACACATTTGCTTTCTGTAAAAGTGCATGGATATAATGTATACAAATATCTACAAAGTTTTATTTTAAAAATCCTTGCAAAAATATATATAGAAAGGATAATTTACGGTTGCAGTTATTAAAGTGTATACCAGTAAAGAAATGTATAGAAACAGGTATCCGTTTGCATTTTAAAAGTGTATAAGGACATACTAAAAATAATGTACAAAAACCATACACATTTATATATGTAATAGACTTGTCTTTCGAAAGCTTTAGGAAAACATTATAAATGTTAATAAAATGTACAGAAAAAGATATATACATATCAATTTATTGAAATGTAAAAGTGAATAAAAAAGCTATACAACTACATGTATATGCATTTTCATTTTAAAGTATCAAAGTGGATAGAAAAAATGCACATTTTTTATATTAGTTAATTGTATAGAAAAAGCAATATACTTAAGCTTGCGAATTTGTAAAGAAGAAACTTTTCTTGACGGCGTTGTTGAATTTTTGATGTATTTTACTACCATTTGTTCCTAAACTTGACAGATTCAAACAACTGGGTAATCTTGCTTTGTATTTTGTTTTTCTCTTTTCAATTATTCAACTGCCTTGGTTGCCTAAAGGGGGAGCGCCCGTTTAAAGAACGAAAGATTGTGAGTAGAGTCAAACACAAGTCTATAAAGGCAAAGGAAATCGAAAAAATTACCCTTTACCGCTACGCATGCTGACAATCTGCCAACAAAGGATTCGTAAAGAACGATAAGACAGAGGGATACTGTGTCATTTTAACTGATTTGGCTATCCAGTGACTGTATGCCTATTATTAAAACATAAAAAAACAAACAAAATATCGGTGATCTAATTATTTAAAATATTCAAATATAATATTAAAGAACCAGTCTAGATTGTATTGGCCGCTATAACCAACACATACAGATGACATATACTTCACTAGCATTGTCGTTCTAAAAACGTACCTTTGATGTTGTAACAAAGATTTGTCAAAAGTCATGTGTAATTTGACACTATTTCTAAACAAAATTGCAAAATTTAACATAAAATCGGCATTGACAGGTTTTCGCCCCTTGTGAAAATTACATCTTTCGTAGTATCATGTGTATTCATTATTACATTATCATTATAAAAAGAATAAATTAATTAAATTTATTAAATAGCGGTTACATTTTGTCGTCTTTTGACATTTAACAGACGTAGAAAGTAATGATTTTACTAGGTGATTGAAATGCGGTATTTACCATATAATGACCATATAATTGACGTTTTCTTGAAGTTATCTAAAATAAGGTAAAAGATCAAAGGTCATGATCACGAGCAATTTCTTTTTACAATTTTACCTTTGTTGCATAAGAATATAAAAAACTTTTTGGCCCCTAGTGTCTCTGATGAGGAATGAATTTCCGAAATGTGCAGATATGGTACATCGAAATTAAACAGGTATTTTTGTTAAATATTTATACTAGGATATATCTCTGCTTCATCTTGTCAAATGTCTCTGTTTCGCCCCTATTTCTCGGCTTTATCCTAGAAGTAATTTTAAACTAATATGTGTAACGATGCAACACACGACGACTGTTGATTGCATTGTTTGTCACTTTTTAATTTAAAGAGTCAAATGAAGGATTGAAAATTATTTTTATTACCTCTAGAATAATGTAGTAGTTTACTTTAATTTTTTCTTTTTGTTTTGTTTAGTTAAAATTGGCTTTTACTAAATGCTAATATTGTTTATTTTCAAAATTAATGCATATCGTTCCAATCCACCACGCATCATCATCGATATTTCATTATCCAATTATAAGTGTTGCAATTTTATATTCCTCGAATTCTTTTCTATATTTTAGTTGATGACCAAAAATGACAGAGCTCTTTAACTGTCAATAGGAAGAAATTTATAAGTGATATACGTGAAACATTTTTTGAATGATAGGTGCAAGCTTTACAATAAAATTTCAAAGGATGTCTATACATATAAATGTAATCCAGATTTCAGAAAATAGTAATAGTATTTTTGAATAAAGCCTATAATTTTGGTTTAATATATCACATAAACTTAAAGCAGTTGTTAAATATTATAACACAGACATAGCACGGAATTTAAAGCGTTTTGGAGCTCGAGTAGACCCAACAATCGGTTCAGTAGATGGTGGCTTTTTCCCTTCAGGAGCAAATGTAAATCGCTGTACTATTGCTGTAAGGAAAAGAAACATTTCTGCTTTTGCCAACGATTCGCCTAAACACACTCTTCTTCCTGAAAAAGACATTACATGAAATAGATAATTAATTGAATCAAACTCCGTTTATATTTCAATGTCTGATAATTAACTACATTTTGTATAGTCTATCCACAGTTATTTCATAGTTTTGAAAGACTAAAATATTTAATTATGTTATTCACATATGTAGATAGTTTCACCATTTAGTCCGTTAGCAGTTAATTATCCAAACTGTCACTGTCAGAAACTGTTTAAGAGAGGTGAGAGGTCCAATAACCATCCCGTAATTTCTAAGTTATAAAGCCTGTAAGTGTTGATTCAAATTACATGTACCTACCCCATTAGCAACCAATTATACAAATCAGAAGTTTGTAGATTTGTGACAGTGAACCTCATTTAATAATCTAAACCAAGTAATATGAAAAATTCAATACATTTTGGACTTTTTCATTATTGAATTTCGATATAACAACCGTTCTCGACCTATTTTTTTTCAAACAAAAACACTAACCGATCGAAAAAGGAATCGAATGCTGTCGATAACGGAAATTTCCATCTTCATCCAAGAATCTACTAGGTTCAAATTTCTGCGGCTCTAAAAATTCTTTGGATTCAGAAAGCACCGAGTCTAGATTCGGAGTGATGATAGCATCTTTAGGGATTCGAAAACCATGAAATTTAGTTTCTTTGTCTACGCCATGAAAGATAGAGAGCGGAACAATCTCACCGCATCGCTGGATTTCTGCCAGAACAGCTTCCGTGTAAGGCATATTCTGCTGATGATGCAGTTTGGGTACTTGTGACGATCCAACAACCGAGTATATTTCCTGTCTCATCTTCTCTTGAATATCAGGATTGTGAATAAGATATACTATTGCCCAACGGAGTGCTGATGATGTCGTTTCTGTTCCAGCAGCGAAAAGATCCAAAATAGTTCGCGTCAGTTGAGGTTCTAAAATAATAAGGAAATATAGCGATCATTGACTGATTAATTGATTGATTGGTTGATTAATTGATTGGGTTTATTTTCAAAGGCAAAAAGATTATTTTTACTTTTACACATTTTTTGTTTCATAGGTGCTTTGTATTTAGGGATATATCACATCTTTGACATAAAAAAGATGATTAAATCTCACACTAGTATTTAACAAATAAATCTCATTTATTTGTTGTTGTTTTTCACTTTTTTGAAACACTAATGGGTTGATTTTAATGACACATCACAGGATAAACCGGCGCTAGGTGTAGAATGGCCTTTTGATATTTTTATTACTACTTTCACATAACGAAATAGAACTGTAGTAAGTTAAAACCAGACATTCAATAGTTGAAACTATTTTGTATTCGTGTTTCAGTTGGATCTTTCAATTGGCCTTGATATATTTGACCTATTCATGCTAGAGTTATTTTCGGGTGTGTATTGGGAAACTTCTGTTATTGTGGTGATCCGGCAAAATAACAAATCAAGTTGTTATCGTCCAAGACGCGTAAGTGATCAAAATTTTATCAAATTATTTTCACTTTTATATTCGCAAATGTAGGTATAAAACATATCCAAAAATACCAATTATGTTGTTTCTCGAGAAAACAAACTACCTGTAAATGTATTGCCATCATTCCCAATACGTCGATTCCTTTCCTCAAGGAATGTATCTATATAATCTCTGATGTTGTTTTCATCGAATGACTCTTCGTGTTCCTTTATTTGTTTTTTTAGGAAATTTTCTAACATTTTTGAATTTCTTTTTACCTTTTTAATATTGAACATGTCAAATGGTAAATATTGTAACATAGGAAGCCATGATATAATGTTAGCTCCATTTAAAAGTCTCATATTTTCTTGGAATGTATTGAGAATCATCAAAAAGTTTGGATCACTGTGATTGAAACGCTTTCCAAATAATAAAGAGCAAGTGACATTTGACAGACATGCGTGTACAATGTCATAGATATCAAAAGCATTTCCTTTCTGATCCTCGACAAATTGCAGTAAAACTTCAACTTCTTCTGAAATGTTTGCTTCTATGCTTCTCTTGCCAAATCCAAAACTTCTTAACTTCGTTAAAGCAAACGTTCTATGTTCTTTCCAGATATGACCAGATGAGAAAATTATTCCTGAAAAAAAATCATGCAGAAATGATAATACAGATCGAGATTTCCACTGGAAATAAGTTTTAAAATATATATGCGTGTAAATATTGTTAAAACAAGGAGCATATTTAGCGCATTGACCTTGACGGACACGTAATAAAATGTTAAAAAATAACCACTGGGTATATTGTTAAGTAGATCTATATGATTTGAACTATTTCACATGGTCTCCTTATTCAACCTATGTTAGCAAACAATTTCCTTCCTGTCCTCATTCTGGATACTGGTTTTCGGTTTCCGTATGTATATAGCTAACCACCCTAAAATTACTCAATTTGTTTTTCAAAGAAATCAAAGAAAACTGTTAAAACATTTAAAAAAAAAAAAAATAGAAAAAGAAAAAAGATGGATTAATTTTCTATGTCACCAGTGAAACATGTAAATGATATTATGCAATTGCCGGTTTACAAAACTCAAATTCGCTGTTGTCATCACAATTACCATTTATGACTACAGATCTTAAGACTAATTCTACTTTCAACAACTTGAAAAAACAAATGACACTGTTCACGTCAAGTTTGGCAAACTGAACATTCGTACTAGTTGTCGGGAAACCGACGTCAGTGGTTGCTAAGGGTAAATGACGTATGACGTATGTGGTAATAAAAATTTTTCTATGAGATCACAGACATAAAAATTTACAATGCTGGACTGTTTAAAAATTTAATTATTAGTTTATAAAAGATTTTAGAAAATGTAACAATTTGACAAAATTTATTTAGCGCATCGTCATTGCATCGTCATTGCTTCGTTCGATAAGGACAGACAATATTTCGTTTTAAAAATTATTATTGCTAGTTAAGTTTATTATTTGATTTAGATATTTTAAAGAAAAAAACATTGTTACAATATAATTCGTTTTAACGAAATATTTTTATCGCTTACAAAAAATAATTATTTTAAAAAAACGAAACATCTATTCCGCACATATGAAAGAATTAGTATTACTAAACGAAATATTTCTTTCGGAAAAAACCATGTAACCTAGCTCTCTGCTCATAAACCTTAAAGCTGCATTAAGTTTTCCAAAGAAAAAAATTAAAACGGTGCGAATTTAATTAATGATGTTCCTAATGAACAATGTTACATTTGGTTTAACGATAAAAGCTCAAATAAATACAGAAATTACAGTATTTACCCAGCGAGATGCAGCATTTGGGATCTAATATTAGAACATGGTTACGTCATCAAAACCCGGGGTCATTTAAACACAACTTTCAAAACGGTGAAATACGATAAATTAAACACAGAACTTCGTTGAATTTGTCATTTGTTACTTAGTAAGGAATACATAACACCATTTCAAATACATCTGGATATTAATGAAGGACAGTTAATGCAATCTGTCATGTTTCACCTTCGATTCTAGGGTTTTTCCGTACATCCGTGCGCATGCTCTAAGCTCATAATTACCATCGTAAAACACTGACCAACCGGTCAGAGGATTCCGTTTATTTACAGCTAAGAGAAATGAAATTTTAGAGAATGAATGTCACGGATCGTGGTTAGAAGATATCTATTTTTAAAAAAATATATTTTTTTAAAATCAAAAAAAATTCAGAAAATTGAAAAACTTAATGCAGCTTTAAAGCATACGTTTCCTTTCCCTTTTCTTTAGATAATTTTATGTGATTGGAACCAAACCATCACTGCAGATTCAAGTCTATTCTCGTAAGGCATTATCACAATTCAACATAGTTTAAAATATATGGGTGTTGAAATCCGGTGACATTCTCCCTATACATACATAAGACAGAGGGATACTGTGTCATTTTAACTGATTTGGCTATCCAGTGACTGTATGCCTATTATTAAAACATAAAAAAACAAACAAAATATCGGTGATCTAATTATTTAAAATATTCAAATATAATATTAAAGAACCAGTCTAGATTGTATTGGCCGCTATAACCAACACATACAGATGACATATACTTCACTAGCATTGTCGTTCTAAAAACGTACCTTTGATGTTGTAACAAAGATTTGTCAAAAGTCATGTGTAATTTGACACTATTTCTAAACAAAATTGCAAAATTTAACATAAAATCGGCATTGACAGGTTTTCGCCCCTTGTGAAAATTACATCTTTCGTAGTATCATGTGTATTCATTATTACATTATCATTATAAAAAGAATAAATTAATTAAATTTATTAAATAGCGGTTACATTTTGTCGTCTTTTGACATTTAACAGACGTAGAAAGTAATGATTTTACTAGGTGATTGAAATGCGGTATTTACCATATAATGACCATATAATTGACGTTTTCTTGAAGTTATCTAAAATAAGGTAAAAGATCAAAGGTCATGATCACGAGCAATTTCTTTTTACAATTTTACCTTTGTTGCATAAGAATATAAAAAACTTTTTGGCCCCTAGTGTCTCTGATGAGGAATGAATTTCCGAAATGTGCAGATATGGTACATCGAAATTAAACAGGTATTTTTGTTAAATATTTATACTAGGATATATCTCTGCTTCATCTTGTCAAATGTCTCTGTTTCGCCCCTATTTCTCGGCTTTATCCTAGAAGTAATTTTAAACTAATATGTGTAACGATGCAACACACGACGACTGTTGATTGCATTGTTTGTCACTTTTTAATTTAAAGAGTCAAATGAAGGATTGAAAATTATTTTTATTACCTCTAGAATAATGTAGTAGTTTACTTTTATTTTTTCTTTTTGTTTTGTTTAGTTAAAATTGGCTTTTACTAAATGCTAATATTGTTTATTTTCAAAATTAATGCATATCGTTCCAATCCACCACGCATCATCATCGATATTTCTTTATCCAATTATAAGTGTTGCAATTTTATATTCCTCGAATTCTTTTCTATATTTTAGTTGATGACCAAAAATGACAGAGCTCTTTAACTGTCAATAGGAAGAAATTTATAAGTGATATACGTGAAACATTTTTTGAATGATAGGTGCAAGCTTTACAATAAAATTTCAAAGGATGTCTATACATATAAATGTAATCCAGATTTCAGAAAATAGTAATAGTATTTTTGAATAAAGCCTATAATTTTGGTTTAATATATCACATAAACTTAAAGCAGTTGTTAAATATTATAACACAGACATAGCACGGAATTTAAAGCGTTTTGGAGCTCGAGTAGACCCAACAATCGGTTCAGTAGATGGTGGCTTTTTCCCTTCAGGAGCAAATGTAAATCGCTGTACTATTGCTGTAAGGAAAAGAAACATTTCTGCTTTTGCCAACGATTCGCCTAAACACACTCTTCTTCCTGAAAAAGACATTACATGAAATAGATAATTAATTGAATCAAACTCCGTTTATATTTCAATGTCTGATAATTAACTACATTTTGTATAGTCTATCCACAGTTATTTCATAGTTTTGAAAGACTAAAATATTTAATTATGTTATTCACATATGTAGATAGTTTCACCATTTAGTCCGTTAGCAGTTAATTATCCAAACTGTCACTGTCAGAAACTGTTTAAGAGAGGTGAGAGGTCCAATAACCATCCCGTAATTTCTAAGTTATAAAGCCTGTAAGTGTTGATTCAAATTACATGTACCTACCCCATTAGCAACCAATTATACAAATCAGAAGTTTGTAGATTTGTGACAGTGAACCTCATTTAATAATCTAAACCAAGTAATATGAAAAATTCAATACATTTTGGACTTTTTCATTATTGAATTTCGATATAACAACCGTTCTCGACCTATTTTTTTTCAAACAAAAACACTAACCGATCGAAAAAGGAATCGAATGCTGTCGATAACGGAAATTTCCATCTTCATCCAAGAATCTACTAGGTTCAAATTTCTGCGGCTCTAAAAATTCTTTGGATTCAGAAAGCACCGAGTCTAGATTCGGAGTGATGATAGCATCTTTAGGGATTCGAAAACCATGAAATTTAGTTTCTTTGTCTACGCCATGAAAGATAGAGAGCGGAACAATCTCACCGCATCGCTGGATTTCTGCCAGAACAGCTTCCGTGTAAGGCATATTCTGCTGATGATGCAGTTTGGGTACTTGTGACGATCCAACAACCGAGTATATTTCCTGTCTCATCTTCTCTTGAATATCAGGATTGTGAATAAGATATACTATTGCCCAACGGAGTGCTGATGATGTCGTTTCTGTTCCAGCAGCGAAAAGATCCAAAATAGTTCGCGTCAGTTGAGGTTCTAAAATAATAAGGAAATATAGCGATCATTGACTGATTAATTGATTGATTGGTTGATTAATTGATTGGGTTTATTTTCAAAGGCAAAAAGATTATTTTTACTTTTACACATTTTTTGTTTCATAGGTGCTTTGTATTTAGGGATATATCACATCTTTGACATAAAAAAGATGATTAAATCTCACACTAGTATTTAACAAATAAATCTCATTTATTTGTTGTTGTTTTTCACTTTTTTGAAACACTAATGGGTTGATTTTAATGACACATCACAGGATAAACCGGCGCTAGGTGTAGAATGGCCTTTTGATATTTTTATTACTACTTTCACATAACGAAATAGAACTGTAGTAAGTTAAAACCAGACATTCAATAGTTGAAACTATTTTGTATTCGTGTTTCAGTTGGATCTTTCAATTGGCCTTGATATATTTGACCTATTCATGCTAGAGTTATTTTCGGGTGTGTACTGGGAAACTTCTGTTATTGTGGTGATCCGGCAAAATAACAAATCAAGTTGTTATCGTCCAAGACGCGTAAGTGATCAAAATTTTATCAAATTATTTTCACTTTTATATTCGCAAATGTAGGTATAAAACATATCCAAAAATACCAATTATGTTGTTTCTCGAGAAAACAAACTACCTGTAAATGTATTGCCATCATCCCCAATACGTCGATTCCTTTCCTCAAGGAATGTATCTATATAATCTCTGATGTTGTTTTCATCGAATGACTCTTCGTGTTCCTTTATTTGTTTTTTTAGGAAATTTTCTAACATTTTTGAATTTCTTTTTACCTTTTTAATATTGAACATGTCAAATGGTAAATATTGTAACATAGGAAGCCATGATATAATGTTAGCTCCATTTAAAAGTCTCATATTTTCTTGGAATGTATTGAGAATCATCAAAAAGTTAGGATCACTGTGATTGAAACGCTTTCCAAATAATAAAGAGCAAGTGACATTTGACAGACATGCGTGTACAATGTCATAGATATCAAAAGCATTTCCTTTCTGATCCTCGACAAATTGCAGTAAAACTTCAACTTCTTCTGAAATGTTTGCTTCTATGCTTCTCTTGCCAAATCCAAAACTTCTTAACTTCGTTAAAGCAAACGTTCTATGTTCTTTCCAGATATGACCAGATGAGAAAATTATTCCTGAAAAAAAATCATGCAGAAATGATAATACAGATCGAGATTTCCACTGGAAATAAGTTTTAAAATATATATGCGTGTAAATATTGTTAAAACAAGGAGCATATTTAGCGCATTGACCTTGACGGACACGTAATAAAATGTTAAAAAATAACCACTGGGTATATTGTTAAGTAGATCTATATGATTTGAACTATTTCACATGGTCTCCTTATTCAACCTATGTTAGCAAACAATTTCCTTCCTGTCCTCATTCTGGATACTGGTTTTCGGTTTCCGTATGTATATAGCTAACCACCCTAAAATTACTCAATTTGTTTTTCAAAGAAATCAAAGAAAACTGTTAAAACATTTAAAAAAAAAAAAAAAAAAGAAAAAGAAAAAAGATGGATTAATTTTCTATGTCACCAGTGAAACATGTAAATGATATTATGCAATTGCCGGTTCACAAAACTCAAATTCGCTGTTGTCATCACAATTACCATTTATGACTACAGATCTTAAGACTAATTCTACTTTCAACAACTTGAAAAAACAAATGACACTGTTCACGTCAAGTTTGGCGAATATGGCGGCAAACTGAACATTCGTACTAGTTGTCGGGAAACCGACGTCAGTGGTTGCTAAGGGTAAATGACGTATGACGTATGTGGTAATAAAAATTTTTCTATGAGATCACAGACATAAAAATTTACAATGCTGGACTGTTTAAAAATTTAATTATTAGTTTATAAAAGATTTTAGAAAATGTAACAATTTGACAAAATTTATTTAGCGCATCGTCATTGCATCGTCATTGCTTCGTTCGATAAGGACAGACAATATTTCGTTTTAAAAATTATTATTGCTAGTTAAGTTTATTATTTGATTTAGATATTTTAAAGAAAAAAAACATTGTTACAATATAATTCGTTTTAACGAAATATTTTTATCGCTTACAAAAAATAATTATTTTAAAAAAACGAAACATCTATTCCGTACATATGAAAGAATTAGTATTACTAAACGAAATATTTCTTTCGGAAAAAACCATGTAACCTAGCTCTCTGCTCATAAACCTTAAAGCTGCATTAAGTTTTCCAAAGAAAAAAATTAAAACGGTGCGAATTTAATTAATGATGTTCCTAATGAACAATGTTACATTTGGTTTAACGATAAAAGCTCAAATAAATACAGAAATTACAGTATTTACCCAGCGAGATGCAGCATTTGGGATCTAATATTAGAACATGGTTACGTCATCAAAACCCGGGGTCATTTAAACACAACTTTCAAAACGGTGAAATACGATAAATTAAACACAGAACTTCGTTGAATTTGTCATTTGTGACTTAGTAAGGAATACATAACACCATTTCAAATACATCTGGATATTAATGAAGGACAGTTAATGCAATCTGTCATGTTTCACCTTCGATTCTAGGGTTTTTCCGTACATCCGTGCGCATGCTCTAAGCTCATAATTACCATCGTAAAACACTGACCAACCGGTCAGAGGATTCCGTTTATTTACAGCTAAGAGAAATGAAATTTTAGAGAATGAATGTCACGGATCGTGGTTAGAAGATATCTATTTTTAAAAAAATATATTTTTTTAAAATCAAAAAAAATTCAGAAAATTGAAAAACTTAATGCAGCTTTAAAGCATACGTTTCCTTTCCCTTTTCTTTAGATAATTTTATGTGATTGGAACCAAACCATCACTGCAGATTCAAGTCTATTCTCGTAAGGCATTATCACAATTCAACATAGTTTAAAATATATGGGTGTTGAAATCCGGTGACATTCTCCCTATACCTCGCATCATGGTTCGTCTGATATATTAAGAAATCCATATATCGAAAAATAATTCGAGTAAACGACAGAGTTATATCGGTTAAACGACAAAAAAAACAAAAAACAAAACTAAAAACGTGTAGTTACTTCAATAAATAAATAAATGAATAAAACGTAATGTTATCTGAAATATATTTAATCCGTTTGAGCAAAACAGTTAAAAAAAACAAACTTAAAGCTTATTGTTCTGGTAAAATAAATACCATTTCGTTTAAACGAATTAATAAAAAATTAAGCAGAAAGAAAAATCTTAATGTCAGTTTAAGGGCACCGCAGAATTGCCGATTATACAGGTATTAATATTAATCACTACGTACATTTTAAATATATGAAACATGAGATTTTCGTCCTCTACATGTTTTGAAGTAAACAATTAATTAAAAAATTCTTATCCAAATACATGTACATTTTTCAAGGTCTGTAATTTTTTGTAGCAAAGTCACGTGATCATAATGTCTTAACACGTACTTTTCAGAGGAGGGGATATTTTGCCAAAATCTAGGTGTTTTAAATAGAATACTTTTTCGATATTTGGTGAAATGCCGAATTGAAGATTCAAGACGACATCCGTAAGTGAAATTTACAATTCTGAAAAGTAACTTTTGTAAAATCTTTGAAAAAAATTTAGTCTTCACAGAACAAAGAGTTTAGTGAACACTTTTCAGTTATATATATCGAGTATAAACATACATTATGTCTCAGTCAAATTACCTGATACCACCTGAAGTAACGGTAGCTTTAAACCAGTTACCTATTATACAGAATTCTCTAAGAGATATATCGCTACAACTAGCAGATCTAAATATTTTAAAAAGTAAAGTTGATCAAGTTAAAGCCGATATCTGGGAACATGACGGTATTGATCATAGGTTACAAAACACAGCGCAAACGTCAGAGGATAACTATAGTGACATACAGTATTTGAAACAAAGTAACTTTGAGTTAAGACAGGAAGTCGACTTACTTAAATCCATTGTTGTAAGGTTAGATACAAGGGTTTTAGAACAAGAATCAGAAATCATAGAGTTGAAAAGCAGGTCAATGCGCGAAAATGTGTTAATACATAACTTAGAAGAGCAAGATGGGGAAAATCTGCATGTTAGAATTAATCGTCTATTTATGCAACACTTTAACCTCGATGTTAAGTTTGTTAGGATACACAGAAACAGTGGTAGACCCACGCCAGGGAAACCTAGATCCATTACGGGTCGATTGGTAGATTTTGGTCAAAAAGAGTTAATTCTTAAAGCCCAGAAGGTCAATATCGACAATAAAATACAACTACCTTTTCATGTCACCCCACAAAGTCCACCCTCAGTTAATGAAAACAGGAAAAAACTCTTTGAAGTAAGCTCCAAGTACAGAGCAGAAGGAGTAAACACACGCGTTATAGGTAACAAGATGATTTTTCCAAATGGAAATACTTATCATGATAAGGTCTCGGTTCCAAATGTCAAAGATATTATGTCAATAGATCAAAAAGAACGCGAAAAACTAGATGGTTTGAAAGTGGAAACTACAAATTGCGTTTCGGATAAAGGGAACAAATTCTTGGCTATTGGAACTCAGGTCAGATCCTACACAAATATCAAGAACTTATACAAAAAAAGTTGCAAGTGATGCATCATATGCCAGCGCCGATCACAAAATAATGGTTTACCGTTTCCAAGACGAACAGGGGAAGCTACACGAAGGCTATGATGAGGATAACGAACATGGATGTGGACGCAGACTTTTAAAAAAATTGAAAGACAATAACGCAATAAACTTAGCAGTTGTAGTTGTCAGATATTTCAGTGGAAAACACATTGGACCTCGGAGGTTTACCATAATGGAAGAACTGGCTATGGAAGCCTCTGTGAAATTAAATACTTAATAAGATTGACTTGTTATTAAGTAGATCAAATTGTTTATAGAACTATTAAATTTCAACATTATAAACTTCTTTATTTATTTACTTACTGTCTGATTCACGTCTGCCGTAGCACTAGTTTTTTGAGGTTTTAGAAGAGATATCAAAAAATTTTGTAGCATGCCACATACCGTTATGACGTATGCATTTTGTCGTAATTAACTGACACCAAACTAAATGCCATCTTAGCTGGAGTATAAAATGCAGAGCTTTTTAAAATCCTTACGGGGATTTAATATGGGAAAACACACAAACACTCATTCCGGAAATACATCGCTGTAATAATCATGCGGGTTAGGGTAGACAATTCTGGAACAGTTCATTCAGCTGTAGGTACGATCGCTGTTGTTAGACCTACAGTTTATATTCCTTTTGCTGTCAACTCGCAGACGATATTACCTGGCCAGAGAAAATGGGAAAGTCGGTCATGCGCAATTGTATTTTCTTAACCCGCATGATTTTTCAGCGATGTATTTCCGGAATGAGCGTTTGTGTGTTTTCCCATATTAAATCCCCGTAAGGATTTTAAAAAGCTCCGCATTTTATACTCCAGCTAAGATGGCATTTAGTTTGGTGTCAGTTAATTACGACAAAATGCATACGTCATAACGGTATGTGGCATTCTACAAAATTTTTTAAAATCTTTTCTAAAACCTTGAAAAACTAGTGCTACGGCAGACGTGAATCAGACAGTAGAATTGAAAATATAGATATGTATTGAATGGTCTATCTATTTAATTTAATTTCTTGCTTCAATTGATCTCTAATACCTAAAGCCATAAGCTAATATCAAGTTAATTAAATAAGTCTGGTTAACTCAATTTTCAAATAAAATTCCATCTCCGGAATTCAGGTCTATTTTCGCATCTATTAAATCTCTTAGTGTAGTCTCGTGTTATTCCGTTTCTCCAAACGAAAGTCGTGACTTTAGTGTAGAATATATTTGAAATTGGTACGTAATTACATTAGATTTTCTAAACGTAATGTGTTACCCTTTTAACGGTTATATGGTATTTCCATTAATTTGATGCATCTCATTCCCTTAACGTGTTCTTACAAACACAATGTAATATCTTTTGTCAAAGACAACAAGCATTCCTGCAAGTGATACGTCAAATAATCCTGGATGATCTTTTTCGAATTTCATACTGTCCCTTAGCGATACTATTGGTTGTCATGAAGCATCAAAAACACACATTTACGATTTGGTGTTTTTAAGAACTTATTTTCATTTATAGATCTACACACAGGTTTTACATCACAATATGCGCATGGCATGATGTGTAAGGCACCCTGTGTAAACACACGCGTACAGGAGTATATATGCGTGTGTGTATGTATATGTATGTATGTGTGTATGATGCATATATATGTGTGCATATGTATGTATATTAGTGTATATGTATGTGAGAATATATATATATATATATATATATATATATATATATATATATATATATATATATATATGTACGGGTGTATATGTATGTATATGTGTAATGTATGTATATATGTGTATGTGTATATATATGTATGTCTGTGTGTGTATGTATGTATGTATATGTATGTATGTATATGTATATATATGTATGTGTATATATGTATATGTATATGTTTATATGTATATGTATATGTTTATATATATATATATGTATATGTGTGTGTGTATGTTTGTGTATATGTATATATATTAAAACCAGTATCGTAATAAGAATATATATATATTGATTATTTTTTTTGAAAAATTTATATATGTGTGTATATATGTTATGTATGTTTGTGTTCATGTGGAAAAAATGATTTGGTATTTTCACACATACACCGTAACCTAGATTTTGAGCAAACCTCCCCCCCCCCCCCCCATTTACCTTGTAACAAAAGTATGTGTTTCCATTATTTGGAATTATGTTTGTACATATGTTGTCTGGTTACTTTTTGTAAAATAGCTTTTTTACTTAGGCACACACTGAATATTAGCATGGTTTTTATATTTGTCTGGCATTTATTTAATATACCAATATTATGAGTTATAATTTTTCTTTAATGTCTTTTAATTGTAATGGTTTAGGTGATGACAAAAAAAGAAGATGTATTTTTAATTGGTTTAGGAAATATTATGAAAGTCACATTATTTTCCTCCAAGAAACACATTCAACACAACTTTGTGAAACAGTTTGGAGTAATGAGTGGGGTTCAAAAATTTATTTCAGTCATGGTACTTCTAATTCAAAAGGTTGTGCAATTTTATTTGGAAAAAAAGTAGACTATACAGTTCATAAAATTGAAAAAGATGACAAAGGCAGATATCTACAGTTATTTCTTGATATTAATAATAATAATTTTATCTTTACTAATGTTTATGCTCCCACAAAAGATCATTGCAAAGATCAGTGTCTCTTTCTAGATTTTCTTATAGATAAATGCATAAAATTTAGTGGGGAAAACTTAATAATGGGGGAGATTTTAATACTGTTTTAGACACCTCAATTGATAAAAAGGGAGGTAGGAATGAGCCAGTGTCAGAGTATAGAAACAAATTAAAAGGATATATGCAAGAATACAATATGATAGATATTTGGAGATTTCTTAATCCAGAAAAAAGGCTTTACACCTATATATCAAAAAACCCATTAATATTCTCAAGATTGGACTTTTGGCTCATTCCTTCCTTTCTTAGTCAGTTTGCATTTTCCTATATTCATCCATCAATCAAATCAGATCACAGCATTATTGAAGTCAAGTTGAAAGGTTATTTAGCAACAAAAAGGGGTCCAGGTTTTTGGAAATTTAATTGAATTCCTCTCTTTTGGAAGACATTGTTTTTATTGATGAAATAAAAAAGGAAATAGATGCATTAAAGCTTAAGTATGAAAATTTGGATAATAAACAGTTAAAATGGGACACAATTAAGTGTGAATTAAGGGGATTTATTGTGAAATATTCTAAATTAAAAGCAAGAAAAAATAGAAAAGAAGAAATAGAATTAAAATCAGAACTAGATAAATTAACTAAACAAACCATTGATTTTCCTACTGATGAAAATTTAAACAAATTAGAAATAGTTAAACAAAAAATTGAAACTATTAACGAAATACAAACCAGGGGAAACATGATTCGTTCACAAGCTAGGTGGTGTGAAAATGGAGAGAAGTCAACAAAATACTTTCTTTCCTTGGAAAAGAGAAATTTCAAAAATAAAGTCATAGATCAGTTAAAAGTTGAAGACAAAATATTAATTGATCCAAATGATATCTTAAGCGAAGAAAAGAAATTTTATCATAATCTTTATACTTCTTCTCTTAAATATGATGAATATAAAAAAAGTGCTAAATTCTTCTTAGAAAATGAAAATATACCTCAAATTAGTCAAACTGAAAAAATTTCATGCAATGGCTTGATAACAAACCAAGAATGTTTAGATATTTTAAAAACATTCAAACCAAATAAATCACCAGGATGTGATGGATTCACTTATGAATTTTATAAATATTTTTGGGAAGAGATATCGGAATTAGTGTTAGACAGTTTAAATTCAGCCTTAAAGGTAGGACACTTGTCAACAGATCAAAAAAGGGGGGTCATAACTCTAATACCAAAAAAAGACAAAGACAGAAACTTTCTAAAAAACTGGAGACCTATTTCACTTTTGAATTTTGATTATAAATTAGCAACTAAAATTATTGCAAAACGCTTAAAAAATATATTGCCCAAAATAATTGACTCAGATCAAACAGGTTATGTAAAAAATAGGTTTATTGGGGAAAATATTAGAACCATTTCAGATTTGATAAGTTTAACTAAGTTGAATAATATTCCAGGAATAATTCTTTTGGTGGACTTTGAAAAAGCTTTCGATACTGTTGAATGGAAATACATGGATGAGGTACTTAGAAAATTTGGTTTTGATGATGACTTTAGAAAATGGATTAAAATTTTTTATACAGATATTAGTAGTTGTATTGTAAATAATGGTTATTCATCAAAGTTCTTTCCAATAACTAGAGGTGTAAGACAAGGGTGTCCACTGTCCCCTTACCTTTTTATATTAGTTATTGAAACTCTAGCTATTTCAATAAGAAACAATAACAACATTAAAGGCATAAAATTTGGAGATCTGGAATTGAAACTCAGTCTTCTAGCTGATGATACAACTTGTTTTTTACATAACGAATTTTCTGGTTTTGAAGCTTTAAATTCTTTTGAAACTTTTAAACATTGTTCCGGCCTAAAAATTAACTTAGATAAAACTGAAGCTATATGGGTAGGATCTTGTCGATATTATAAAGCTGGAATATTACCTGTTAAGTGGACTTCATTTGAATTTTTTACACTTGGCATATGGTTTAGTACAGAAAATGAACAAAATGTAGCTGCAAAAAATTACAGTTCCAAACTTGATGATCTAAAAGCAACCTTAAATCTGTGGAAAATGCGAAATCTTAGCCTAATTGGAAAAGTGTTAATTCTTAAATCTCTGGTTTTATCCAAATTTGTTTATCCTCTTTCCGTTACTTCTTGCTCCAAAGATTTTGTAAAAAATGTTCAAAAAGAGATAAACAAATTCATTTGGAATAATGAAATCCCAAAAATAAAACACAATGTTGCAATTCAAAATATAAAAGGTGGGGGTTTAAAAATTCCAGATTTTGAAAATCAAATTATGTCACTAAAGTTAGGATGGATAAAACGTCTTTTAAATGACAACAATTCAAAATATAAGTATCTTCTGCAGCAATATTTAAATAATGTTAAAATCAAGGATATTTTTCACACTAAATGTTATAAAATAAGTGATTTTTTCAACTTGCCTCATTTTTATCAAGAAATTTTTTCTTATTGGTATAAATTCAAAACTTTTAATAAAGAAATAAATGTCTTCAAAGAAAGTCTATGGTTCAATGATGCTATCTGTATAACCAACAAACCAATATTTTTTAAAGAATGGTATATCAAAGGAATCTACTTTTTAAATGACATTCTTGATGAAAATGGGGAATTTTTACAGCTTGATGAACTAGAGCTGAAGCTTGGTTTTAAAATATTTTTTCTTCAATATTACAGTATAAGATCTGCAATACCATATTCATGGAAAACTTTTGTAGAACAAATAAAAGAAATGTTGTCAACAGGGATGTTTTGACAGTAAATTATAATAACAAAAATCTCCCTGTTGCCAAGATTTCATGTAAAGATTATTATTGGGCCTTTACAGAAAGTAGGTATGAATCTCCAACATGAATTAGAAAATGGTCAAATATTATTGAGAAAGAATTTGATGAAAGAATTTTTAGAAACATTTTTACTTTACCATTTAATTGTTCATTAGAAACAAAACTACAATCTTTTCAGTTCAAACTTATTCATGGTTTTCTAGCACATGATGCACTTTTATTTAAAATGAAAATTAAGTCTTCTCCTCTTTGTAGAAAGTGTTCACTTAATGTTGAAGAAACATTACAACACAAATTCTTTCTCTGTCCACAAATTGTTGTGTTCTGGAATCAATTCAAATCATGGTGGAACTTTTTAGAAATATGTTACATAGACAGTATAACTTGTAAAGATATTATTTTTGGTTTTTATGACATATCTTGTTATCCTTTAAACTTTTGTGTACTGTTAGGTAAATACTATATTCACAGTTTTAACAATTTTGCTTCAACTCCTTCAATTCGTTTTGAAACTTTCATAAAGATTTTACAAAGAAAACTCACCATTTTGAAACTTGTTTTTTGTGCCAAGAAAAAGAATGAATTGTTCTCAGAATATTTCTCTACCATTCTACAAAAAATCACCTAAACACTTTATTATTTTTCGAAAACTGATAAGAACAAACCCTTTTCATTAGATTTATCAAAAAGGTTTAATAGTATTTACCTTTAAACACATATTTGTGCCTAAGTGAAAGAGCGTGATGGTGAAAACAAATGTATTTGAACTTTTTGCATTTCTGTTATCAAATGTGACATGTGACTATTGTTAAATTTTGTGTAAAGTACAAAAAGAGCCAATAAAAAAAAAAAAAAAAAAAATTTGTAGCGGTCTTAATAGCTGAGTAGGTAGAGCATTCGACTAAAGCTCAAGAGATCCCGGTTTCCATACCTGATCTTACCCTTCGTTTTTTCTCCCTATTATTTTTCACTTCCATTTACACTACTACTTGTAACGAAAAAATATCGTTAAGAAAATTTTATTACACCTGTAATATACCTTACTTCACCAGACAAAACAACAAAGCAACACCTGCATATAAAGACCATTTTAAGTCCAATTAATGTGGACTTTATAGACAGTTTATCTTTATATAAAGAAACTTTAAGGTTGAAATATGAACCAAAATATGTCGTTATAGCATTGGTCTTATAAACAGATGACAGATAAAGCAGGTTTTGCTGTATACATTTTCAACTAAAATGAAGCAAACCTCTATATTTTGCTAGCTTTCTAACTAAAAATGTATCAGGTCTTGATAAGAAAACGTCGGCATTCTTCACCAAAGCAGCATGAATAACATCATAACCATTTAGGATAATCCACCATTTACTTCCCATCTTCAAACTGAAAACGTCTCCATACTATTTCCGATAATCTTTCAGTTTCTGCAGCAAATTTTGAGGATTCAGTTCCAGCATGTTTCCAAGACCTGGTACGTAAATAGGTGGACCAGGCGGCAAATCCGATGGTCGGCGAATGTTTAGCCATAGCAAAGTGACCAGGAAAACAATTAAAAACACGATTAAAACTCCGTTAGTTAACAGAATGTCCAGCAACATTGTTGTTTCTATCTATAAGATGTGTATCAACTCTTGATATAGATCTAACATGTTATAATATAACCGTAAGGTAAATATAAGTGATACATAATACTAAATAGGTGGATAGCGATAAATACACTTACTCAGATAAAAAACGTCAAGGCTAGGAAATAAGGGCATTTTCTACGACGGCGTGTAGGTGACAGCTAATACACACACACACACACACACACACACATATATATATTTATATATATATATACGGTGGCACTGAGGTGACATAAAATATATTTTTCCTATTACGTGCGCACGTATTAACCTATTACGTGCGCACGTATTACCTATTACGTGCACACGTATTACCTATTACGTGCGCAAGTATTACCTTTTACGTGCGCACGTAGTAACCAATACGTGCGCACGTATTATCTATTAGTAATACGTGCGCACGTAATACGTTAACGAATACGTGCGCACGTATTACCTATCAGTAATACGTGCTCACGTAATAGGTTAATACGTGCGCACGTAATAGGAAAAATATATTTCATGTCACCTCTGTGCCACCGTAGTGCCACCATAGTATAGAAAGAGTTATATAATCATTTGCCTTTTAAGGTGTTAATGAGCAGTGTGTTGAAAAAGTTATACACATTTGCTATTGTAGATATTTAACTATAAATTGAACAGTGTTACACTCAGTGAGTGTATAGATAAAGGTATACACATTCCCTTTTGTAAGTTAAAAAAAACACATTTTCATTTGTGTAAGTATACCGTGTGTTAAATGTATATTGACGGCTTTAAACATTTGAGTTTTATAAGTTCATTGTGAAAAGGTATTTAAAAAGCTATACATCGTAGTATTTGTAGAAGTGCAAAGTGTACAATCAAAACTATATAAAAAAAAACACCCTCTTGTTTGTAAAAAATTTTAAGTACTAAATGAAAAAAAAACATGTTCAACTAAAGAAAACCATCGGCAACTGACAAATGTTCTGGGACATAGATAATATCGAAGTCTCATTTGCCCTTTAAACAAATAATTTCATGTCTATTTTTCTATTTTAAAAAAAAAGTGAATCTCATTTTTCAAAACATTCAAATAGAACATCGAAAGGAGTCAGTTCTGAAAGCTTTGACCTTATAAAAAGCGATATACAACACAGAAAGATGATCTATATTCATAACCTATACTTGACCAGTATTGCTGTTCTATAAATACACCCTTATTATGAATAAGCACATTTCTAATCTTTGTCAAAAGTTTGTATGTAAATTCACATCGTTTATATAGAGATTTACATGTACATACATGTATATGACATAAAATTATTAAAGCTGTGTTTAGATTCCGAAGTACAAATTACATCTTAATCATTAAATAAATTTGTAATCATGATTACATTATGAAGATATATATATTACATTTAATGTAAACTGATTGTACAGTGATTAAATTTCATCGTCGTAACTCTCGGACATGCATTGTAAATGTGAAATGAATATGCAGTCACGAGAAAAATCCGTTTATTGATTGATGTAAAACCGGAAAACGCGCTGAAATCTACAAGATTAAAAACTAAACAATCATAAGCAAAATCAAGGAGTTTTAAACTAAAAAAAGAGTTCTTAAAAACTTAAAATCACCTTGCCATTGCTGAAATCAATCTCCTGATGTCAGTATTCTAATGTACTATAACATAAGTACGCCACAGTTAGAAATATATAGTACGTAATTTTTTAAATTATTTGTCAAAAACTGCATTTTTGTTGTTTTTTTTAATTGCCTTTGAAATGATTTATACGGCATCAGTTGATACATCAAAGAATATGTAATAAAGTATAATTTTGTTTTAAGGTAACCCAATGAAAAGTAAAAAGCTGGTGGGTTTTTTTTTTTTAATTTTAAGTTTTTGTCATGTGCTATATTTGAATTTTTATAGAAGAATTATTCAAAAGTAAGACGTGACAACTTTGAATGCATTATTTCATAAAAATTGAAAAATAGAATATGACAATTAATATGTTGAAAGAAACCCCGATAAATATCTAAATATTTTACAATTTATATTAGTCCGTATAAGTGCAACACGTTTTGATATATTTATATCAATCAACCGAGATTCCCCTTATACGGACCTTTTTCAGACACCCCGGACTGCTTAATCGGAACTTGTGGGTGAAGGCAAATTAGCTTCATCAACGCGGAAAAACTTCATGTCTATGACACATGAAGCTGAAGCAGTAAACGACAATAATTGTTTAAATATTTAAGGTCTCTTTGACATTAAATGAGGGTCAATTCAGCTTAATTTGCAAGCTTGATAGAATCTTATGCCCTGATGTTGTCATTGTCAGTGACCCACAAATGACTCACATCGATTCTTTCTATCAAAGCTTGCGGACTCAAAATCGTGGTTTTGTGAAGACGTGATGTTGTAACCCCTTTTTAATTAGTTCTAATGGCTTTGTTCATTTATGGTTTTAATGTTGTTTAAAGTAGCAACAGCAATATTTCCGCAGTTAGACACGAGAGCAAGTTTTTTTTTTAATCTCGGAACAAGACTGTGTATTCGTTAGATGTACGAGTGTGCAAATACAATGTGCTTTGTAATGGCGCGAACTCGGGGCTTCTTTTTGTTGAGGTACTATTACAATGAGTAAAGATGAAGCAGACAAGCATGCTACTCCCCCATTCACGTTATCCTGACAGGTGGTTCAGCTCTGTCCCATTAAGTCCAAACGGCAGGCGAGAAAGCACTATTTCAAATTTTAAATTCTTATTAATTACCCCGCAGTGGTTTAAACTAACGACTCTTGCTCGAGATTGACACTCAGTCAGAAGCCGAGTCACAGTTAGGGTATTTTACTTTATTTAGGTAACTTTGACCTTGAAAGTGGGTCAAGGTCAGCCACATGATGCTGTACATTTAGTATCTATGAGCATTTTTGGTTCATGAAAAAAGTTTTACCATTCCAGGTCACGATGTCCTTAAATATAAGAAAATCAACCTATATCCTAATGCTTTATTCATACGACTTTCAGTTTGTGTCAAGAAAATATTTACAGATCTTAATACTGCAGGTACCAAAGAAAAAAGTGGGTCAAAGTCAACCAGATTTAAAAACTTGGTAAAGCTCAATGCCATGATGATATCTATAAATAAAGTTTCTTTTCCTAGAAATGATGTTTAAGGATCACTTTTACCTTCAAATTTGGCTTGATGTCAAACTGTGCAAACTTGAACCAGTAAACTACTCTACCTACATAGTGTGTAACATGGATACATTGTAAATTATTCCCAGAAATTATTGAGAATTGTCTAATGTGGAAATCAGAAATAATATGAACTTTTACAAAACAATTATATTTCTTAATTAACTATATCATTTTAATTAATGATACATCAATTAATAAATGCTTCTACAGACCCTTGGTTTGAGAAATGAAGGCCTAAATTTTACTGGGCACAAAGAATAAACAGCTTTTTTATTATATATAAATACATATACAAGTGAAGTAAGATATCTGTAGCTACTAACAAAAGATGTAACTTAATAGAAATATCTTCAATTATTAGGAGCTATGGTGGCCAAGAGGTCAAAAACACAAACATACAGATTACAGTGTCTCTTACAAGCTACATTCCATTCCCACTCTGGCAAATTCTAGTGAGAAAGTTTGTCAGTTCACATACCAAAAACTGGTGGTTTAATACATGTATAATCAATCGGTCAAACACGTTTAAATTCTCTTAATTTCAATATTTTTATAGAAGAATATAAAACAGTACTAAAATTTGCTAAACAAGCTTCTTATATACAAAACCTTTTTTTATATTTATATATTTGGGATTCAAGAAGAAATATTTGAGTTCTTAAACCAGAAGAATAGTCACCAGCTCATTGGACTAATCATCCGACCAATGATATAATGGCATAAATAATTTAACACATTAATGAACTTATATGATGCTTTTATTTTTGCAAGATTTTCTAACTTCTACTTTCAATATCACATGAGTACAAGAGATCTAATAAAACAGACTTTATATATATATATACTTTAATAATGATAAGGCATGTGAAAAATAACACCATATTGCAAGGATTTATCATCTTTTTTTATCTATTACATATATATAACTTCACACTTCCATGTTCCATGGACAGATCTAATGTTCATGTGACCTACTGACCTACTTTTTGGTCACATTAACTGATAGAGATGAAGATGGTTTATCTTTTAAACCAAACATTTGTAAACATGTAAAAAGCTAGTCTAAACTCTTTAATTTGTTGAAATTATGTAGGGCGCCTCTTGAAAAAAGTGCCTAGAAGGCATTTAGTTCAGATCCAAAACAATTATTTCTCCGATTCTGAATTTTCAAGCTCCTGCTTAAATAACTTTGAAAGAGTGCATGTTATTTAAAAGACAAGTGACCAAAACATTTGTGTAAAATATTGCATTTAGGTTCAACACTTAAGCTTAATACTTGTTTTAACTGACTGGCAACATCAAGAATACTACCATCTCCACCAGCTCAGAAAACTCATTTCTTTTTTTTTTTTTTTTTTTTTAGTGAAAAACAAAAAAAACAAAACTAAAACAAACACAAGAAAACAAAAAGAAGATAAAATAGAAACACCTTTCCATATTACTATATCAAATACTTTAAATATGTAAAAGTTCTTTTAAAAAATGTAAAGAGTAAAGAGAAAATTGTATAAAAATATGATCTAACATGTTTTTGTAAATATGGTTTTTATTCTAAATTATTACTACATATGCTTGATACACAAAGTAATCTCTAAAGTAAATGTGTTCATCATTGATATGTATAAACCATAAATTCAAAGAAATTTGTAATAGTTGTTCCCCAAATAATCAATTCAAATGTGATGGTTCAGCTTCAAAGGGGAGATAATTCGATTCAATAATGGAACATGCTAAACTTTGATTATTGTACAAATAACAAAAAAGCTTTTATTATCGTTTAACAGTGAAGAAATATTATATTTTTCCAAAGAGTTTAATTTTAATGTGTTTTTTTAAAAATAGACGTCTAAATACATTGTATTATGTAAATATCTCTAAAAGATGTGCTTTTATCACACTTAAAAGTTACATGTTGGTTGATGCCACAAATTTCAAATAACAAGATAAAATTGCCTGAAAATTTCAACAAAATCCATTAATCAACTAGATAAAAATCAATGTATCATATATAATCATAAAAAGATAGTTATGAAAAAAAGCCTACATGATGAATGCTTGTAAAAGTTACTCAGCATCCTTTCACATACTGTATTATGAATGCTTGTAAAAGTTATTACAGCATTCTCTCATATACTGTATGATGAATGCTTGTAAAAGTTATTACAGCATTCTCTCATATACTGTATCATGAATGCTTGTAAAAGTTACTCAGCATCCTTTCACATACTGTATGATGAATGCTTGTAAAAGTTATTACAGCATTCTCTCATATACTGTATCATGAATGCTTGTAAAAGTTACTCAGCATCCTTTCACATACTGTATGATGAATGCTTGTAAAAGTTATTACAGCATCCTCTCATATACTGTATCATGAATGCTTGTAAAAGTTACTCAGCATCCTTTCACATACTGTATGATGAATGCTTGTAAAAGTCATTACAGCATCCTCTCATATAATTTTAAGTCTTTAGAAAACAACAATAAACTACATTGCTATATCAGTGTGTATGCTAGCAGTAAACTCAAAAACTCTCTCTCTCTCTCTCTTTCTCTCCTGTATTCACAAATGCATGTATTATAGTGAAAATTTACTATTAACATAGTTATACTTTCAGATCTAAACCATTGAATATGTTATTTGTTTTTCACAACCAGTTAGGTAGATAACAGGTGTATTATTTGTATATGTAACAAAGTTACTATTAATAGATCTCATGCAATTATATTTTTACCATTACGTCCTATTTAAATGTTTATACTTTGTTATTATTTACTTTGTTCGTCTGCCAATTTAGGACATATATCTCTTCAGACAGAGGTTTGTAATAACAATGAATGCAGTTTTTAAACAAGAACAAATATAAACAGGTTTTGGATATCAAAAACAGGATTTGTTTTTCGAGAAAGCAGATTGGAACACTATTTCTGTCACTGAATGTTGGTAAATAATAATTATCTATTTTAAAGACTAATAACTGGTAACATTTTGATGAGTTTGCAGAATAAACCAATACTCCTAAACTACTAAAATGTACTATTATAAAAAAGCTGATAAATAAATAAATAAAATGTGTATTTTAAATGACAGTACAATCTTGAATACAAATAATTCAAATAACACATAAAACTTACATGTATATAAGACTAATTTAACATTTGAAAATAATGGGTACATGTACCTGACTCTGAAATGAAACTACCTATCTTATCAGTAAATAAAATACAAACAAAATCTAATTTGGTAATTGGCTTTCTGCAATTCAACATACTCAACATTTTCATGTTTAATTTTTTTACAAATTTAAAACACGTGTCTAAGGCACAGTTAATGCTAAATAAACACACAGATGTCTTTCCTAAAATGCTCATGTAGGAAAAAAAAATTCATAAACATGTACATTAAAATTTTCATAGAAAGAATTGTATATATTGAGTCACACAGCTTTTTATTACAATTAACACAGCAGAGGTTATGTGAAAAATAAAAGTGAAAGAATGAGTACATAACCATAAATAACTGTATATAAATCAACAGCAATGTCATGCATATATGTGATATAACATCAACATAAAGATACATTTACCTGGCATAAAAGACTGAAACTGAACTATAGCACCATTGGTTATAAACTTAATTAAAACTGTTTTTTTTTTATTATTGTAAATGACTATGTTAAGCTGCTCATCTTTGTCTCATTTTTTCTAAGATTGGTATAATCATGTCGAATTTTGGACGTTTTCCTGGTTCTTCGTTCATACAGATCTTTATTAAACGAGAGGTGTGACTCGATATTCCTGGTGGAATATTTAACCTCAAACCTTCCATTGCAATCTACAAAAAAATATAAAATAGAAAAGTAAATCCAAGAGAATAATATCACAAATCATCAAATCAAGCAGCAAAACAGATTGTACCTACATACATATATGTCTATATAGGAGTAGAGTTATAGTGTTTTAATGTCCGTGTCTTGATTCTTTCATTTATATCAAGTAATGAGTTCTAAATTCTGCATACAAAGATCTACCAGAATGGGATTCGAACCTAGGCGTTAGGAGGCACTGTAATCCATAAGCACAAGCCTTAGACCCCTTGGCAACCTCAGTTTCTATTTACAATTACAAATGTAAATATATGATAATTTCAAAACCTTTAAGATGTATATTTATTTTATAGGTTTAAGATTAAATCAATTTAAAGTGCAAGCATGCCTGTAACCAATAGTGAAATATGATTGACTTAAAGAAAATATCACTTGTGAAAGATATCTTAATAGGCTCCATCAATATAAATTTAACTAAAATGCCTTCAAATAATCTTTTTATACGAAAAATGCCTTTGTAATGTTGATTTGGCATTAAAAATTTTCATTTTGACACTAAACAGTTTTGTGTGTTTTATCTTTAAACAAGGGGGGCATAACCCTTTTTTTTGTGCAAATCTGAAAGAACTTGACCCAGACATGAATATTACTAAGTTTTATCCAAATTGGTTCTGTAGTTTTGGAGGAGAAGATTAAAATGTTTAAAACTAATGCAAGACAAACAGTGGACAATGCATGGCAGAAGACGGACCATGACCCACTGCAATGGCTCATCTGAGTTAAAAGGCGAGTAAAAAATTGCGAAAAGAATGGTCTCAAAAATACCTTCATTCCACATTCCATAGGTGTGAGATCTGCATGTGGAACCTCTCTTGTTTCCATTTCCCACAAACAAACAGCAAAGCTCCACATATCTGCAGCTTTCCAATTTATATCTGCTGGTTTTCTTTGTAATGCTTCAAATATAAAATAATTTTAACATTCATTATACCAAATAATTCCAATTCATTATTTTGTATTCTTCATAATGAATATGATGTGTAAAGGTGTATGTATTGTTATCAAGTGTCAAAAAAAAATAATTAATATGCTTTATCAAACATAAAAATTTACCTTCAGGTGCCATCCAAGCTGGAGAGTAAAGTTTCCCTTTTTCATGAAAAGAGAATTTGTAATCACTCATATTAATTCTTGCTGTCAAATCTTCATCAACCTGTAAAAGTTAATTACAAGTTTAAAACATTTTTGAGATACAAAGTTGTTTTTTTCAATTGGCAAGCAATGATACAGGTAATTTTGCCAAAAATTGTCAAACTCTTCATTTTTAATTTATGGAGGTTGGATAAAGATTATTTTTACAATATTGAATTTTTAAACATTTATTATTCTTTAGTAAATCCTAATTATCAATTCTAAACAAATATCAAATACATACCAGTGTTTAGAATTTTTGTAAAATATTTTAAATGTTCCTTTAAACTTCTGGTATAAAGAGGGTCACTCACTTAGCATGTAAGTGTTCTACACATTTTCATCACCATCTCAGTATCTGAAAAAGTTGTTCTTCCATGGCACATTTGTTATCATGTTGTCACTGGTAAAAAGCACACTACATTACAAAAATCAAGTAGAGTTTGTTGAGGGAAAGTACAAACAACATTGTATATGTGTATTTCATTGCAATTTATATGGCATCATATTTTTTACATCTATCACAGTTGCAAATTACCATGGTAACAATTTTAACAATATAGGCACACACAACAAAGAAATGTTGATGGTTATTTTCCATCTTAAAGTAAATACATGTACATATACTGATGGGCCTTTTTTTTTTACTTCATTTGAAAGAAGTTACTGGAAATCAGATAAGCATCAATACAACTATGTCTGAATCATTTATATTCTTAATAATTGGGAATGATAATTTATTAAGATATACAGTTTGAAAACACAAAAACTTGACTGCAAAATATTTATAAGTTCCTATATAAACAAAAATTTTTCTTTTGTCTTTGCTTGATGGTTTATAACTTATTTATTCAACAATTATCTTCCTATATTCAGTCAAAAAATTAACATGAAAGTTCAACTAAAGTACAATTACTTTTGCATGCCACAACTTTTAAACAGAACCATGCTGTCACCATGACAATCAAATTATTTCAAAATAAATTCACACTCAACTATAAACTCATGTTCAATAATGAAGTCACTTCATGCATTTTTGGATAACATTGGATTTGATATTGTATCTTTTGTAATTAAAACTGAGACAGATTCAAGTTTTGATTCTGTACTGACTAGATCTAGAACTACAAAGTGATGCGACCAAATCTTCTTACCAGAATCAGAAATCATAATCATCAAGCCGCAATTCTGACAAGATGGAGCCTTACAATTTCAGTGTTTTTTTAAATTTATGTTCAAGAATTTACAAAATATCACAGGTGTCAGAAATAATAATCACCAGGCTAGATTGCAATTTCAACCAAAACAAATCTCAAAATTTAAAGCGTTTTCTTTAAGATCATGAAAGAGAATTCACAAGTCTGACTGAAAATTTCACTATGTCGGATTGGCAGACTGGTTTAAATAAAGAACCTCTGAATCCTATATGATTATTGTCATAATATCATTTATTGTAATTATAAATAGATTCTGTGGCTGTTTTACCAGGTGGAATGTGACCAATTTAATCTCATTTTGATACTGTAGGTTGTGTAATAACAAGCCAGACAGATTCAGGACTGGTTCTATACTGCATAGATCCAGACCTATAACAATTTAGATCTATAACTACAACGAGACGTTACCGAATCTTCTTATTAGTGTCAGAAATAATAATCATCAGGCTGCGAGTCTAACAGGACCAATTCTTAAAATTTCAGTGTTAAAGAAGTCTTCAAGATTATGAAAGAAAACTCACAGGTCAGACCAAAAATTTAAAGATGTTAGGGTGGCAGACTGGTCCAAAATATTGAACCCCTGATATGGTCCAAATATTGAACCCCTGATTTCTATATGACTATCTTCACTTGGTATGTTTCAATGTTGATTATTCTTATTCTTATAATTAAGTGGCTGTTTTACTAGGTGGAATATGAAGTGGCTGAAATCAGTGGCACCAATATAAAAGTTATTTACACTTGGTGGCCACATAAACTCAACTGTGGCCTATTAGCAACAATGGAATTATAACACATAGTGTCTATATTAAAGTGGCACCACAAGAGGTATATATTGTAAGTAATGTCAACAATAAATAGGGCTAGAAACAGTGACTAAAAATGGGATTTTTGTGACATCAAAATATACGACAGTGATTTGTGGATATGACAATTTTAAAATAGGGGATAAGTGACCATAAGTAGAGGTGATTATAATGAATGAAACAGATATCTTGAAATGACAGCTTCGTTTCTACGAATAAAAATTTACTTAGAAATAAAACTTAGTTTTCCAGTAAAAACATTATACCTTGTAAGTTGTTATTTTTTATTTTTACTGCTTTGTTTTTGCATTTAGTGCTAAAATTAGGATATCATTCAACAGGAGTAACAGATAAATCAAATGCAAGACAGAAGATAGAATGCCCTTGCTTTGCTGCACATCTAATCCATCAAAAACCTCAATAGTAGACACTAACCATGAAACTTACATCGCGGTAATGACATAAGTTTTTCTGTTCAATGAATGGACAAACTAAAAGTTTTAATTAAGTTCTTTTAAAAAAAAAATAATTAAAGCACAAGTTAGATAAATATTTGAACAAAAATATGACTGTACTTTTTATATAGTATTTCTATGTCTATATAATAATTAACATAAAAACTACACTTTGATAATACCGTAATTAAGTATATAAAAATATTCTACAAAACAATAATAAATTCTATTCAAAAGTCTAAAGCTATCAAAAAAGAGTAATTTGTATACTGAGTTTACAATGAACATTCGTAAATGCTTCGTGAACACTACCAAAAAACTATATCACTGTATTAATTTTCAAATGAGTTCAATCCCTGGGTAATTCAAAGAGATTAAATAAAATCAATGAAACATGCCATGAACAATGATAATTAACACAATAACAAAAACAAAATATTAAAATAGGATACATTATATATAAAACCTAATTATTAATTCCCCACCCCCTTCCTCGCCCCCCCCCCAAAAAAAATAAATTAAGTAAAAAAATAAATAAAAATAATAATAAAATAATCTTGCCAAAATTTACAAGAAAAGGAATTTGATAAAAATAAACTGTTTTAAATCTATACACTGATTCAAACTTAAAAGTAACATTTAAAACTACATGTAAGACTTTTAACAGGAAAAGTTTATTCTCAATTTCTAAAAGGTTATACATGTATTAAAAACCTATATTTAAAACCATGATGTTTTATTTCTACTTCCTAATACGAGGATGAATATATTAATGATGATTTATTAGTAAGATGATCAGGCTAGTAACTGGAATGACACATATATAGATAGGGTTGAAATGATACATTCTCCAACTCAAGACTCAGCTAGTATTTTTTTTACCCCATTCATTGTCCCATCCTGGTTATAATATTTAGGATCATCTATATTTATTTTAGCCAAATCCTCATCAATCTAGAAATGAATCAAGTCCAAATTACAATGAAAACAGTCTGCCAAACACACATTTAATATGAAATCTCTCTCTCTCTCTCTCTCTCTCTCTCTCTCTCTCTCTCTAGCAGAATATTGACATATTCTGTGAATTAGGGATCTGTCACACACAAACTCAAATCCATTTAAAATGTTGTTTTTGGAAAAAATTATCTAATAGTAAAAAAAAACGGTTTCAGTTTTTGGAAATAATTATCTATTAGTAAAAAAAATGGTTTCAAAGCCCCAATTGTACACCAATCTCCTACAACTAATCCATAAAAAATAAATAAATAAATAAATAATAAATAAATAAATAAATGCTAAATAGCATTATTTTTAATTAAGGTTTTTACTTCTTTCAAAGATATGCATTGTAAACTAGTTTTGACCCTTCAATTTGATTTTTTTATACAAACATTACAGAAAGTAAAAAATGCAATAATTTTTGTTTATATATAATATAACTACATCAAGACACATGGAAAATGGCAATATGAATACTTCCCACATAACTTTACCACCTCTATGGTCTAATAATGCTGTTACATGAAAAGTTATGAGTTTGTTTAATTAAGATATGTTTCCAAGGCCTATGTGTCAATTTGCACAATTCTAAATCTTAATATTCTGAAACTTAAAACTGACACAAATGCTTAAGTTTTTGAGATTTTTATCTCATCAAATCTTGTTTGCTAAAGTGGATTTGTATGAATTGTTTGCTAAAGTGGATGTGTTTGAATTGTTTGCTAAAGTGGATTTGTATGAATTGTTTGCTAAAGTGGATTTGTATGAATTGTTTGCTAAAGTGGATTTGTTTGAATTGTTTGCTTGAGTGGATTTGTTTGAATTGTTTGCTTACATGGATTTGTTTGAATTGTTTGCTAAAGTGGATTTGTATGAATTGTTTGCTAAAGTGAATTTGTTTGAATTGTTTGCTAAAGTGAATTTGTTTGAATTGTTTGCTTAAGTGGATTTGTTTGAATTGTTTGCTTAAGTGGATTTGTTTGAATTGTTTGCTAAAGTGGATTTGTTTGAATTGTTTTCAAACTCATGTCAAGATTATTTCACTTAAATTGAAGCAGTTGGCTTTGAAGTGGTGGAGAAAACTGAGTGTATAAGAAGAGCAACACACTTTTGATATTAAAATTGACAATCATACTATGAACTGCCCGTAGCAAGATTCAAACTTAGACATCTAGAGGCACTGTTAACTGTAACCACCTGGCCCCTAAGGTTCCTGTTGATATAGACAAACAATAAAAAAAGTTTCATTAAAAGGTAGTTGTACAAAAATTATTAAAAATGTTTTAAGGCTGTCATACTCACCATAATATGTTTACTGGTTAAAATCATATTGGGTATTGAAGGCTCTAATGAATGTAAGAATTCCATCCCTCTAGCAATATCTATAGCAAACCTCAAACACTGGTTCTGATCAACTACAATCCCTGTATAACATAATAAAATCATGATCTAAACATTGCTAAGTGAGATAATAAGTATAGAAGTCCTTTGTATGGAGATTGTAACTCCCAGTAAACCTTACATAACTCAAAAAGAACAGGATTTCAATTTCGAGTGTTATGAAGGATTTCAGATTTCACTACCAAATCAGACCATGGGGACCAAATTATTACTTTGTGTTTTCAATGGTAGTGGAAAAATGATAATTATGAAATGGAAGATCTTACATACTCAAACATATGTGACAATACATTTGATTTTCATATAGTGTCCTCCAGTGGTCTAATGGTAAAGAAGTCAGCCTTAAAAACCAAGATGTCTCATTGCTGTGGGTTTCACTCAATAAACCACAAATAAAGAATGGTTTTTCCTTGTCATAACTTGACATAAGCCTTTACTGATTGGCTCAGTACATATTTAACAGCCAGAGTGGTCTGAAATGTGTATCGGCATAATTGGGGGCGAGTACCGGTACTAGCATTCCAAAGGCTGGCGTAAGTAGTGCACTTGTGTAAAAGCAGATCAGAAATGCTTAAATAAGATGCATATACCACTTTGACTTGTGTTTAGACTAATCTTTGAAATGAAGAAGAAAAAAATTGTCTCATCATGAAAAGCTGAAACATTTCTAACACAACATTAAACAAAATTTTACTAATCATTGTTCTTTACCAGAAAATGTTATTTATATCATTTAAAACATTTAAAAGAACTTAGCAAAATGTAAAGGATTTATGTACATACTTCAAAATAAACATGACATCAGAAAAATAATAGCATGGCCTTGTTGCATAATTGTCTGTAAACAAAATTTATAAACTTTTAGAATGTACGGTTCATGATCACACTCCCACTAAGGGTAAAATATAAGCCTATTTTGCATTTTATACAAATGAGTAAAATTTTATTAAAATCTAGAATATTGATTTAATTATCAAATTTTACCATACACTCACATTACCCATTATATTTCTAATTATATGTGTACGTAAACAATATGCATATATGAAGAAGACTGTATTTGAAATTTATATATATACCTGTTTCTCCATGTATTACATTATACAGAGATCCAAATGGCATGAACTGACTAATAACTACAAGACTGGGTGGTTGATTACAGCATGCTAGTACCGGAAGAACATTAGGATGGTTGAAGATTCTGTAAAAAATGAGGAAAATTGTTTAAATTGTATTAGGTATCTACATGTATCACATCTGTGATGAAAGTTTTTGGGATTTTAAAATTTTTACTAATAAAAGACAAGTTTCACTAAAAAATTATAATATATCATTTATATTATCTGCGGTCATTATGTTCCTTTGATAGATAAGAAGATCTCAGTCATTCGGGAAAGTTCAAACAATTGTAACACATTGCCTATTTACTTTGAATTTATTTGAATTTTTAGCTTCCTCATAGAGAAAAAAATAATATTATAAAAGAAGGAAAAAAAGGTTTCACCATACATTAATACATGTAACTGAATTTTTTTTATTATATATTGCATGGCATAATTGAATTTGCTGAGTAAAAGCTTTCGTATACTTTCTTTCTAAATAATTCAAAATGGCATTACCATTTCAAATTCTAATGAAAATCAACTTACCGAAGTCGAGGAAATTCTTCTTGAAAATCTCTAGAATTGCGTACAGGTACATTCTCTTAGACTGAGTATCTTAGCGACAATGTCATTACCTTCCCACTGACCTCTCCATACCTTAATAACAAAAATTATTTGTTTCACCAAATTGTTTTACGAAAATGTCCATGCAACCTGTTGTTACAATAAAGTGGCTTAAGACAGGATTTAATATAAACATGATGAAATTATGTAATGAGCACTGTAAATATATCACACAAACACCTATTAAATTTTGATGTGCCAGAAGTGCACATTTCCGAAAATCATTCCTCATCAGGGAGACTAGGGGCCTAAAAGTTAGATAGATAAAAAAAATTAGCTAAACAACAGTTGTAAATAAATGAATCTAAAGTTCCAAAATTACATAAATCCAAATACAAGAAAATTTGGAAAATTTTCTGTCCGTGAATTTTTGTGAGTACGTGTATTGTAATTTTTAGACATTCCTGCATATTATATCACCTCATCATCAATGCAGATGCAAATGAAGTATATCAAAATAAAATATTTGCAAAAGTTTTATTTTATGTCTGGTTACTCTGACTGACAGTATCATAATGTGTCATATGTTTGAAATAAATATGATAAATATTAGTAATTTCTGAGGCCTTTTTATACTTTAAGTGTATTAAATCCAATCAGACAAACACAGATAGATACTGTAAGGGTTTACTTCTCAATCATAAGTTTAGAATATTATTTTCAATGATGAAGAAATTCAGTTTGAAAAAGGGCATTACTCCAGTGAAATGCTTGAAGAAGACTGAAAATAATCAGTTGAATACTGTATGAGGAGTTTGATATACATGGTATATAGAAGACACATACATGTACACTTAAAGAAGCCACCAAGAGCGGGGGCTGTGCTGGTGACTTTCATAGCCCCTGCTCTTAGATTAGGATCAAAACAAATGATGTTCATGTTTTGAATACATGTACATTTGATCTAGAAAATGTAAGTACAAAATACAAATGTAAAGACAAGATAGAAACTTGTTTTCTGAAATTATCAGCTTGAAGAACTACTGTTTTTATAAAAAAGATTGACAACAATGCAATATTTACCTCTCCTGAGTGTGTGGTGGCTATATGTGATACTAGATTTAACTGTGCAATATCTATTCCTGTATGTCTTGACAACAATGCATCACCTGTGATATAAACAAACATTCTTCGAGTATTGCATTAAAGTACACAGTTCCCTACCAGCGGCAAAAGATCTTTTGACGAAAAGTAAAACAATGCAAATTTCATAAAGAAGAAGTAAAAAAAAAATTAAATTTCATGTACAGTATAAAATGTGACAAAATCAGAAGGACCAAAATTCAACAAAAAGTGAAAGCATATAGAGGAAGTAAAAAAAATCAATTTTCATGTACAGTATAAAATGTGACAAAATCAAAAGACCAAAACTTCACAAATAGTGAAAATTTCATAATAAAAATCAATCTTATCTGTAGCTTGCCATAATAAAACAATGTTCTACATGAACCGGTAACAGCAAATAAATATCTTCAAGTATAACATAAAAAGTGCCAGACAGACTGGTTTTGCCAGCATGACTTGTATGGATTTTATATGAATAAAATTTTTGAGTAAAATATGTCAATATTAACAGAACAAGATAAACTCAATACAACTTATATTAACTTACGACTTCTGGTTTTATACCCTAACCAACTTCTATCTTTAAATGGAATTTTGGTTAAGTCCTGACCAAGTTGTGCTGCTCTTTCTGGAAACACAAATAATGTTAATTAATCAAACATAACTGTTATACATGTAGTTTTTCATTAAAGGTATACATATTTAAAAAAACTGTATAAAATCTGTCACTAGCTAAAGCAGGATCTCCTGACCAACTAAAAACTAAACAAACTCAATGCTGTTTTCAACAAGACTTATATAAACTTCAAAACATGAGAAACCAGGTAAATCTTCAGAAGAAATTGAAGACCTCATTGTGATGTGTCAACAGCAATGTTCAAACTGTGGTATGTTGACAGCAATGCTCACTGTGGGTATGTCATGACAATGCTCACATTATAGTATGTAATAGTGTGGTATTTGAAGACCGTTACCCACACTTTTTTAAACAACAATGCTTACAATGTGGCATGTGGAGATTAGTGTCCACACTGTGGTTTTTCAACAGCAATGCTCACAATGTGGTTTGTCAACAACAGACTTCACATTGTGGTATGCAGACAGCAATGCTCACAGTGGGCATGTCCGTAGTGATGCTCACATTGTAGTATGTTAAGATTGTTGTTTGTCAACAATAATTCTCACACTGGTATATGAACAGCAACGCTCACATTGTGGTATGCGGACAAGGTTGCCTCAGATATTATAATAAAGATCTTCTGTACTTTGTACAGGCAAGGCTAGCTAGTATACAATGCATAAAATTAACCCATCTATCTATGTGGTTTCCGTAGTTAAATACAATATAATGTAATTAACAAGTAAACATACCGTATAACCAAGTGTTTTAATGGGATAAAAATGTAGATTAATAAAACAGTACAAACCTCTGAGCATTTCATGAAGTCTTATTTTAGATTTCTCTAAGGGGGTTTCATCAAATTTATTTGCAATACTGACCAATGCTCCATTGTTTACCAATTCCTAAAATTAGAAAATCAATATTTTTTTAATTATCTACTTCGTTATGTTTTGTATTAAAAATAAAACAAATTCCAAAAACTTAAAACACTTTATGTAAAGTGAGACTTTTTCTTGACTGCAAAAATACAAAATCTAGATATTCAAATTCTTCATTTTTTAATTTTTTTTAAAATTGCTTGTATTTTTGTCATTTAAATAGATTTTCATTATTTTTACTTTTTTCTTTTAAAAAATGTCATTTTTAAATTAATGCTGAATTTGTGTTATAAATATGTTAATTATATACTGAAATAGTTATATAATCTTAAAGTAACTAACTATCAATGCTTCCTAGAAATCTTCCTCTTAAAATAAATTGAAATTTTTACATTGAAGAAATTCAATACATGTTATATAGGCTACCAGGTATATACACTTTACCTCTGCAATTAAATCTTGTCCCCAGAAACAAGCATAATGTAATGGAGTATTGCCATGTTCATTTATAGCATTGATGTTGGCTTTGTTCTGTATTAACTGCAAAAATAACAGAAACTATTAGATAATGAAATACAAGTATGAACAAGATGCCCAACAGGATCTCTATTGCTAAATTGACAGTTCATTTATATATATTTTATGAATAACAGAAGTGTGAAATAAGTTACTGGCATTAGACAGACTGTGTGTGAAATGCACTGAAACCGACTTTCAAACTCTAACAAAATTGGTGGAAAATTGAATCTGCAAAAATACTTATGTTTAAATAGTATTGGTAGTCAATTTTTATTCTGGTTAGCAACACTAAAACAAACCTGCTTTATGTGTTTAATGGTGCCCTGTTAATTTTTATATTTCAAATTTGAACAAAATTGATTAAGGATCATATCAACATATAATATATTTGAGTTTTTTGTTTTTACAGTATTGAAATCCATTATCCATTTTGGCATGACTTCTGAGATAATTTTTTTAGAATTGATACCAATCAAGGGCCTTCTGTACCAAAGTTGCTTTCAAAGAAGATTTTTTGGCTAAAAATAAAAATTATGTGCACAAATTTGCTTAAATCAGGTCAATAAAAGAAAATGAAAAATTTTTTTTTTATAAACGTTATAAAACTACAACTGGTATATTAACACACCTGTGTTGGCAATTTATTGGTTTTTGCTATTTATATTATTTGGTACCATCTTAGATTTCAGAAAAATATCTTATATACCGGTAGAAATTTTAATCTCTGGAAAATAAAGAAACTTTCAGAACTGATTGAAGTAAAATAAATGAAAATTTGAATAATAAATAAATAAATAAATAAATAAATAAATAAATAAATAATGAATGAAAAATGAATGAATGAATAATCAATAATGAATGAATAATAAATAAATAAATAAATAATAAATAAGAAGTTAAATTCAATATACAAACTGTATATAAAATTAAAATCACAGATGCATCTTCAAAAAATAAGTATTGGTACTATACTCCTATTATCAACAAAAGAATGATTTTCAGGTGAGACTATATATATGCACAAAAAAGTACTTTATTCAAGTTAATTTGTAATAACTTACCATACGGACTATATCTCTGTGTCCGTGACTTGCAGCAAGGTGTAATGCTGTGTCATCGCCCATATTTGTGGCATTAATTCTAGCACCTCGTTGTATAAGCATATCAACAATATTGGTTCTTCCTTCTCTTGCTGCCCAGTGCAGCAAACTAAATCTATGGTCATCTCTGTAAAACAGTAGAAAGCATTGTTAACAGGAGGAATACCAGTATTTGATTTATTCACACTTCACTCGTAACAAACCTTTAACAGACAGATGAATGATTGACTGGCTGATTGATCAATAGATGTGTGATATGACTGGGCTTTAGAATCAGTATAATCACCTTGGATCAATCAGATTAGAGAATTTGTTCAATTAAATGTAGGGTAAATATATATAGACCAGAATTTTGTGCATTCTTTAAAAAGAAAAGTTATATACCAGTAGATAAATTATTTGCTGGAAGGAAAAGGACGAAGAATATACAGATATCCAATAGGAATTCTCCAATGATCAGGATCTGATTAGAAGTTTTATACACAAAGCAATGATGTCTAATTTATTAATAATGTAAAAAAAAACCTGAATATTTTTCAGCGTTTAGATGGTCAGTCAAAAAAAAAAAATAAATAAATAATTTACATATTAGAAAAAAATGGTGGTTTGTATTTTTGAAGATATTTTAAATGAAATACATATAATTTTTATTTATTATTCATTCTTGATTTTTTTATGATATAAGTATAATTTATAATAATAAACTCTTGATTGACACAATGATCTATGATGATCTAGCAATATTGATATTTTCATTATTTCCTCTCTCTCTTAATTTGTTGAGTCACTGACTAAAACATTTCTTAACATTAACTTAAAACCTTTCATAATCCCAAATTACCACTAAATCATATAAATATGTTATCTACTTCCGACAGTTTGTTAGGTGTACATTATTTGTGTACATCCACTTATGTGTTAAAGCTTCATAACAAACAGTCAGTGTATATAGTTTGGATGTTTCATTCATGAGTTACAGATCAACTGTGATGCTGATAGGGCCACTGCCATATTTGGAACAATCTTGACCAATCAAAATACATCAGATATTATGGGGCATCCAAAAGGTGAAATGTTAAGGCACTTGCAATGTATTTAAAATGTATTTAACACAACACAATTATTAATTGTTCTAACAAGCCTTGACACAGGAACTAAATTTAAACAGACACACCAATGTTAATAACTAAATGATTGTGTAAACACCAAGTGCACAAGGAAATAAAATTTTAATGCATTTTCCTTTTTTCCCCCTATAAAATAAAAAATATGGATTGAAATACTGTTAATTTAATTGAAACTTACAGTGGTCAAATGCCAATATTGTCACTTTAAAAACACTGAGTTGTACATTTACAGATTGTTGAATTTCAATTAAGCATTCAACACAAGTAACTGATTTTCATTTTAAACTGTTTAGGATAAAATTTCACTGGCAGCATCATATTTCAGCAGATACATAAATTAACCCTGTCAACTGTGGTATCAAAGTATGTTTTGTAAACCATATCATATTCTGAGACATACATACATATAATACTGAGAGAAAAAAGTAAATATCTGGTACATATATAAATTGGTTTGTAACTCCAGAAAGAAAAGCTATTTTTAATAAACACAAAGACAGTTTTAAAATAAATTTATCCAAAAGGAAGTCATAATTTACTGTTATAAACTTTTTTAAAAAAAATACCGAACAGAATTATAAAACATTTTTAGTTAACACTTAAAGTCTATTGTTATCTATATATTATGTAGATAAATAAACACCAACAAGGTGGTTGTATACAACATGTGTTTTTCATTACTCAACCAGACATCATCAACATGTCTAAATTGATACCTTACAATATCCTGCTGACATTCATTCACTCCATTCACTAAATGTACAATTCTGACATCATGTGAACATTATGATCAGCATGTATTAAAGCCAGCAGTGCCACAATAAGCGGTAAAACTTCCTTTCACACCCCCACCCATTAAATTCTTTGTAAAATTTCTGAAAAAAAAAAAATTTTCACAGAAATGTTCAATATGGTTCAATTTCATCATTTTTAGGTCGTTTTAGTCCAAATTATTTATTTTTAGTGGAGAGTACAAAAGGAAGTCTTTCCCAATAAGAAAATAAAACATGTGGCATTTTTAATTTCAAAGGTCAATGACAGGATATATAAGGAGACAAAGGTTGAAATGTTTAGGAAATTTAAATTTTCTAAACACAATTACTTCACAGCAATATTTTCTGAATTTTGACATTTTAGTTCTTTAAGGCTTTATGTTGGGTCTCAATTGAAAAAGGCCAGTGTCAGAATTTGAAAAGAAAAATGAAACCAGCTCTTTGTAACTGTGTTAGAGATGTGGCAAACCAGGTTCTCTAGTGGCAGGGTATCTCAATTAATAGTTAAATGAGTTTCATTGTCTAAAGTATTTGTAATATCAGAGATTCAAGTCCTAATCATTGCAATAATCTCTTTTTTTCCTTTTTTTTTTTTTTTTCTTTTTTGTTGCCAGAACATTTTTTGACAATGTATTTTACTAAAACTATTTGATTGTGTGTCAATGATAGCTTTTGGGGAATTTTAGAGTTTAAATTGGGAAATTTTAGTCTTATTACTTTCTTTATTTGGTAGTAATTTTAGGCAAACAAAACCACTGTAGATGAAATAAAGGGAGGAACATAGTGGGCCTCACTTGACAGATTGTTTAGCTTAAATGGTTGAACATCATGCTTGTATAAGGTAGGTCCTTGGGTTTTAGTTTTGACTTGGGACCAGTAAAAATTTATATATAATATATATATATATATATATATATATATATATATATATATATATATATATCAATGATGAACCATCGGAACATTTTCATAATCGATTATCGGGAACCAATCGGACTGACTAAACCGATCAATCATCGCGATAATTGGAACTTATAAGTTTATATGTGTGTGTGTGTGTGTGTGTATAATCAATATTTTTACCCACTAGGTTCATGCAAAAATACACCCAACTATTTTGATTACCAGGATTTTGTGTAAACACATAATCTAGATAAGCCAAATTGGTGTCAACTAATGTCATGTAATTTACAGTATTTCAAAAATGATAACTATCAGAGATGCTGTGAAGCAGGAAATTAAACAATAAATATAGGTTATTGAATTCAGGCTTAAAACTGAATGTTTTCACTTAACAATAGCAAAATCACTTATTTTGCTTACTAAAGTGTAATATGTGTAGTTAACTGGTAAGCTCAGCTGATACAGATAGAAAATTGGATGTGAAAGGTCCCAGGTCTGTTACAACTAAATTTATTATCTTCGTTCATTTTCTGGCATGAAGAAGTTTATAATCTTTAAAAAATTAAAGATTCAGAGCACATGCAAGAATTATATAATACTAGTATGTAGATTAGTTCTGTATTATTCCATGTTGCTCTTATCATAATAAATTAGGCAGTAGACTAGAACATAGAGGTGGGAATTCCATTGTCATCCACAGTAAAACATACTGGAATTCCAATGGGTTTTCTTGGAAAATATTCAGGAATTCCAATGTCACCCATAAAGGGGTTGTGTGTAGTAAATCTGGAATAGCCTCATTCAACTTCCATAATTATGCAGAACCTCATTAAATTTTAAATGCAACAAACTTCACGTAGTTTAATTATCTGGATTATAAAATGCTGCCATCTCTTCTAGAGCATCTGGTCTCACTCTATATAATTGTATAAAATGTTTGAGTTGAAATATCCAATACATAAATCCCCTTCTGTACCTCTTCGTATTTGTGAGGAAATGTAGGTCATTTTGATGAGTATTACCTTACCTTTGCGGAATTTATAATCATAAATTTAATTAAAGTTTTAAACCAAAACCCATATATGAAATAATTTTTTGAATAAATTAACTATGCAAAGCAAGACGACTCAATGAGCCAGTAGGGGGTACAGAGAACATTATCCCACTGGAAGTCTACCTGGGCCGTCCTGTTTCTAAACTTCATCAACACTTACCCTTGATTTAAATCATTTTCTGTATTGTCCAACCAAACACGAACTTGAAGAGCATTCCCTTCTCTAACTTGAGTAAATATATCGTCCATTTTTAAAAGCTATTTCAAATAAAATATTAAATTCCAAAGGTGAAAATAATTTCCTCAAAAATTCAGCAGAACATTATTGCCTATTCTTGGCTAGGCCTACTGTAGTTGTTCACGTCTTTATACGTTTTGTCTGGAAGTCAAATTCATCGTTCCAAAAATGAAATATTAAGGTATTAATTTTCTCTGATATGTTAAATACTTTGTGTCGCCTAATATCACAATTTTTCACTCTGTAACATTAACCTCTTTTAACCCCACACACACACACCTCAGAAACGTCGAAACTGATATCAAAATCGAAAAATGGAAGTGAATAAAAACCGGATCATATGCCAATATGAAACGCATAAAAATTGCTCATCGTACATTGTGAAGACAAAACAAAAAATAATGGAAAATGTACTGTATGATTTATTAATCTAAACAAAAGCCTTCACAATCCAAACCGCAATTGAGAAATACGTGTGTAGCGGTCTGGGTAGCTCAGTGGTAGAGCACTCGCCTATAGTGCGGGAGGTCCCGGGCTCGATCCCCGGTCCGACCCTGCATTTTTCTCCCTCCTGTTACACATGTTTTGCTAGTAGACTCAATATAATAATGATGATGATACATGTTTTGCTAGTAGACTCGATATAATAATGATGATGATGATGATAATAATAATAGTAGTAGTAGTAGTAAACTTAAAACTTAGTAATAGTAGTAAAGTAGTATAAAATTAATTCTATTTTATTTTATTTATTTATTTAATTATTTATTTATTTAGAAAAAGTTTAAAAACACAGTAAGTAGGGAAAATGTCCAGAAAATATATTTGTTTAACATCTTTACTTTAGATTTGAAAAATCATACTGTAGATCCTAAAACAACTTTTTGCATGTTTAACATTTTATGTTATATCAAAATCTATAATTACTCTTTTGTGCCAATTTAAACCAGAAATGCATTGCTATGCATACAGCCAATGTAGTTTAGATATGCACATTTAAACATGGGATGTTCTTAATTAAATAAACTTTGAAGTTAGAGAGCATCGTTTTTATTTGGTACTTATCAGTAAATATGATACATTTACGGTTTACATATATTCATTGTGCGTCATTATGCTCTTAAAACTTTATTAATTTGACAACTGTTATCTGTAGTACCACGTGGAAAAATATAATTTTAGGAATTTTTACAGAAGAGCTCAATTGAGCCATAAAAAGGAATGTTCAAATAATTGATACAATGAATAAAAAGTGTTTTTTTTTTATAATATTCAAAGGCAAAAATTTGTTTAATTATTGTAATTCAAGTTTTTACTCCCTAGAAACGAACAGTTGTTTACGTAAGGGCGGTGAAATCAGTGTCTTTTTTCCTTATTCCGGAATATCACTCTCGCTTTTTTCCTATTTGTGTAATATTTAAACCGGAAGTATTGCAGATGTATCCAAAATGGATGCCCCCATGATTGGAAATGTGGTGAGAATGATTTCTGCACACAGACAATGAATAATACATTTTTGACACAATTTTAGGATACTGAAATCTTAAAGGTGTTTTTTAGATTAAATGTTTGATATATGAACAATTGAAACATTCTAATCCTTCCCAGTTGCAATAACAGTTGAGGGATCGTCTTCTGTTCATTTATTTACTCTGGTTTCTGATATCTACCATATCAGAAGATTCAGAACTGACCACATCGATAGCGTTGTATACTGTCGAGCGTTATGACCACTCCATAGACCACTCAACTGCGAATGAAAAATGTTTTAGAAAATTATGACAAAATGTCTTTTATAAATGAATTGTGGAATGATACTAATAATATTAACAATGGTAATAAACTTCGAACTTACATATCACGTGACACTTAAATAAATAAATTACTACTACTACTACTACTCTTCTGTTTGTAGAACATCGATTTCAATTGGTATTTGTAGTTATTTGGCTTATCATAAATTAATTGTGGCATGTAATATGAATTTATGCTTTCTTTTGTTCAGAAAGAAAATTTTTGCTTCAAATCACTATACTATGTTTTTGAAATAGAAAAAAATGTTTAGAAAGTGGGCACTTACATATGACTGTTTTGCTTACATTCACTAATTCAAGTTAATATCAGTGAAGTTCATGGGGTTTAAAATAAGTCAGTTATATAAAGATTTTAATGAGTAAATAATTGATATTTGAAAAGAAAAGACATTTACCTGCAATTTGTTGATGATGTCATGAAAAACTAAAACATTGAAAAAAAAGTTTTATTATAACTATCATCTTCACAGATTGTTTTAATATATAGCTTGGCAATAGTTACCTTTTGTCTTGGCAAATATCAATGTAAAACAATACTTCATGTATTACATGATTCATGTCTAATTGCTATATAAACAAAAAATTCTACATTGTAACAGCTAGGTTTCAAAAAGTTGTTTAAATTTTATGAAATTGGTATACTATGCTTAAAAAAAATTAAAAACATTTAATTTGAGAAGATCTCAAAGTTTTAATGTGACTAACTATACATAAGTACAATACAGTATTCATGTACTGGTAAACTACCTGTATTCTTATGGTTTTCATTTTTATTATTGGTAAATTGTGTGGAAAAAAATCCTTATATATTAATTAACCCAAAATGGTGCGCTCTCCAACAAGTGTAGATCTTAATAAAATATGAACTTGGTTCTTGCAATTGTTATGGGAAATTCCTGCTATATATTATGCCCTATTTGTAGAAATTGACTCAAACGCTAATTATTTTTCAGTAAAATAAATTAATTTTTAAAAAATACAGCATTTGAAATACATTTTAGTTGTTTGTTTAATAATGATGCATAATCTAAAAAAATAAAATTGAAGAATTATAAAAAAAATTTGCATATTCGTACAGAATTTCAAGAAAATCAGACAAAATCTACAGGAATAATTCTTAAAAAGTTGTTGGCATGACAAAATGATTTTTTCGGTGAGCCAGTATTGTACTGTATTGTACTTGTGGTAAGTAACTTTTAAGTTTGTTTCTTCTCAAAATGATATGTAGAGAAAATGTTTAAATGAGATATTGTTGAGAATATTCAAGGAAAAAAAACCAACAAATTCAGTACAAGTATTTATCTGTATGCACTACTATGGGATTTTAAACCTTATAGAATAATCTGTATACTCAAAAATTAATTTATTCATTTGTTAATGTACTATTTAGTGACAATCTTTTTCATGTTTTTTTTAAATGAAATTATTTTAAAAGTAAACTAAAACATTTCTTTTGAAAGAAACAGCATTGGTTATAAAAGCTTGATTGTACTGGTACAAAAATGTTAAATGATTTTGTAAAAGTAATGAATGTTTCCCTATTTTCAGATAGAAGACTAGTTCACTAAAATGGCAGTTGCACCTATGAAATTGAAGAAATTAGAGACATACCTTCAAGATGTTGAGGTGTTTGAAAAACCCAAAGTGTTACTGGAACAGTATCCCACTACACCTCATATAGCAGCATGTATGTTACACACTATATATGCCACATTTGATGACCTACAAGATAAACGTGTGGCAGATCTAGGATGTGGCTGTGGTGTTCTGAGTATTGGTTCTGTGATGATGGGAGCCGCATATGTGTTGGGTATTGACATTGATGATGATGCATTGACAGTGTGCCAAAATAATATTGAGGAATTTGAAATGAATAATATAGATCTTTTGCAACAAGATGTGACATTACTTGAGTCAGACATATTTAAATCATGTGATTCACAAAGATATAGAGGATACAGTTTCCATGAAAACCAGACTTTATAAAGCTTTTGATGTAGTTATCATGAATCCTCCATTCGGAACAAAACATAATGAAGGAATTGATGTAAAGTTTTTGAAGTGTGCTTTAGCAATGAGCACTGGTGCAGTTTATTCACTTCATAAATCCAGTACAAGAAGTCACATGGAGAAAAAATCACATGACTTGGGTGCAAATATGGAAGTTGTTGCACAGTTAAGATTTAATTTAGCAAAGACACATAAATATCATAAAAAAGAATCTGTTGATATTGAAGTGGACTTTATTAGATTCTCACACAAGTAATCTGATTTACATTAATAGTCGTAATGAAATTAAATGTATGTGACATGATGTGAATATTTTGTAAAAACAAACAATTTCTAAAAGTAAATTTGTTCTTAAAAATGCATACAATTTTAATCTTTATTTATTATATATAATGGTCCTTTAAAGTCATGCCATACCATTTTACTGGTAGAATATTAATAAAGGTTGAAAATATGAAAAAAATAAAGTTTATAAAAATATTTACATATTTATTAGACCAGAGTCATATTAGGGTAATCTTTAAAACTTATTGCCTACAGATTTATTAGGAATGTGTGTGTGTGTGTGTGTGTGTGTGTGTGTGTGTGTGTGTGTGTGTGTGTGTCTGTCTTTAGGCTTTTCTGAAATAAACTGCAAACCAAACATGATTGAAGTGCTGTGACATGATAAAACCATACAAAAATATATTTGGGACATGTTTTTAAAATTTGTTATAGAAAACAAAATTATTCAGAATGTTTCAGACTTAAACTACTGCACATGATCCCATTTTGCTATTATCAGTGCTTATGCTAAGTCATGAGATTTATAATCCATGGTTTCAGTATGGAAATCTTTAGTCATGTTTTCTTATTTTATTCCTTTGATTTGGTGTTGTTCTTGTTTGCTTTGTACTGGTACATGCCTTTCTGCCACAAGTGTTTTTACTCCCTGTAAACTTTGAAAATGAATTAACTATGAAATATTTCATAAAGTTTTGAAATTTTATAACATTATCTACTAAAATTCTCTTGTAATTCACTTTGTAATAGTGTTTGTCAATCTCATTTATATTCTTAGATTTATCACCACTTCTGAAAGTGTTCTTTACAATTTGATGTAAAAAAATTGGATGTTGTCAGTGGTTACCCCAAATGATCAATTAATTGCTGATGTCATCTAAAACAGTTTCTAATCAAAATCATTGTTTTTGTACCTGGAAATTGCAATTTCTACTGGTCACATGACCAGGACTTACAGAAACTATATACACATAGAATATCAATTAATTGTACTATTTTTATGAAGGTATCAATGGCCATGTGGTCTAAATTTTGCACTTAAGGATCCCAGTTCCACTAAATGCCTGTGTTATATCTCACTAGGGCAGGTTCTAGAAACAACAATTTGTTAGCTTGCAAAAAGTGGGTGGTTTTCTTAGGATACTTCAGTTTTCCCTACTATTCCATAACTGACTACCCACTTATACCTTTATATAAGTGATAGAATCTTAAACACTATCATCACCTTACTCCACTCCTTGATGATGCCAAAATTTAACTTCAAAATTAATGGTATTACATACAATGTATACCGGTAAGTAAAATATATGTGCATGCATATGTACTTAATAAAATAAAACAAACTCTTGTCCTACTGGGTCCTTGGTGGTGGTGTGGTCTTAAGTGCCACATACAGATCTCTCAACACCTTGGTTCAAATTCCACTTGGTCAGATCCTCGTTTTGAGAAATCTTGTCAGGTTGCTTACTTAAGGTCTTTGGTTTACTCCAGGCACTCCAGTTTTCCACTGTTCTTGATCTGCTTTGATGTTAGTGATAGAATATCAACGGAGGTGTCAAAATACCCTTCCAACTGACCTAATGGTAACCCAGTAATCAAAGATTGACAGGTGGGGTTCTGTAGAAAACAGTTTTGTCTGTCTGTCTGTAGGTGGAGGTCTCCAAACTGTTTGTAGCGATGAATGTGAAAGCAAAGTTCAATTACTTTGATATTTTGTTTGTTTATAAATGAGTTTTTGCCTTTGATGCAAATATTGAAAAATCTTTTACTGACAAAATGAAGCATGAATTGATACATGTATCAGGCATCTTTGGTGTCTTTAACAATATTGTGAAAATCATGGAAAACACTCTTTATGATTGAATTAATAAGATGTAATAATAAGCAAATTGGTTCCAGACACAAACTGAGCTGGAGTATTATTAGTAACCTGTGTTATTTCAAAGTGGGTTTTAGAAAGTATGCAATTTCAGTATTTTTTGTATCATTATTTCTTATTAATAAATTTAAAATTTGGAACAAAAAATTACTATTCAATTGAAAAAAACCTCAGATTCAAACTAATTATTTTCACAAAAACATTTTTTTTTAAAATACACTTTTTATTCAATTTTAGATGGATTTTGATACAGTAGAGAACTGGGGAGTGGAAAAAACAGCTTCAGATTTAGATAAAAGTTTATTTGGAGCTTTAAATGGAGTAAGAAATATTATATCATCCATTTTACTATATTTAGTATATTTTGGTGGTTGTTTCCCTTGTAACTATTATTGTGGCTATTTATTAATGAAGAATTCTGAGAATGTTTCATTTCTCACCCATGTACAAAATAAATCATAAGAAATCTACCATGTTTAAAATCTAGAGTCACAATTTGATTTAATACCATTGGTGGCTGAATAATATTTTGTTAAAAAATGCAGAAAGATTCTTCTTTCTAGGCAATTTATTACCTTCAGAATCATGCTTTTATCAGGGATATATAAAGTTAGTTTATAGGTCCTTAGTAAAAAAAAATTACATAACAAGATTCAATTTTCCCTCCCAGTGAGCCCCAGATTTATTGCAAGTGTGATTAATATATGTCACATGATTGACCTCGGTATATGCACAAAATTCTAAACAGACTAAGATGTTTCATTATAACGTAAGTTTTCTTTCAGAAAAATTAATCGCTTTACATTTCTGAACTGTATCTATATAATGCAGACAAACATTTTCTTTACTCCAGTCTTTGGCTAGAATATGACCTCAGTGGCTGGGTGCTCTAAAGCGCAGACTAACAGATCACACCATCTCAACCTGCCTATGTTAGAAGATCCTAGTGTGAGAAAGTTTATCATTGTATTTGCAGAAGGTCGGTGGTTTTTCATGAGCCATCTGGTTTCCTCCACAATCTCTGAACTGATTACCTCAATATATTGTAAATGTACTAATTTTAGCGGTGTATTAATTTTAGCAATTTTCACACAAGGACAGTAGCGCTAATTTAAATACACAGCTAAAATAATGATTTACATGTTTTGACTTATAGTCTGTTTCTCAAAAGTTGTTTTGTCTGAAATCAAATCTTCACAAATTAGTTGAGATTGTAAATTGCGCTTAAATATGTACACGCTAAAATTGGTAAATGAAAGAATCTTGACTGGAGCCTAGAACACCATTAATCCTATTCTTAACAAGCAGGTAGAGCATGTAGAAAATTTTTCATATTGGAATACAAGATAAAGATATATCTTTACCACTCTGTCAAGCCTGGCATTGCCATTAGGGAAGACTTAGGTGTTACTTTTCCTGTGTCGGCAGCGGCGACATGTCAGAATGTGAAAGTTTATGTTAAAGTAATGTATTTTCTACTCTATCAAAAACTAACCAGGCGAGACATTTAAATCTGTGTTTATCTAGTTTATCTTGTTTATCTAGTATGCTTCCCCCACCATTCCAAAATTGACCACCTCAATGAAGTATATGTTTATGAATGGTATGTAAAACAATAATTGAATCAAGAACCAACAGGCAGGAGATTTCTGAATGTATAATTTATTTTCAGTCTAAAATATGTATATATATATATTTTTTTTTCAGATTACTGGAAATAAAAAGAAGACAAAGAAAAGGAAGTTAAAAACAGAGCAAGTAATAGATTACAGCTCTCCTATAAAGAAGTCAAAAACTGAAACTTCCCTTGATAAAATTAGCCAATCAGACTCTGTAATTCATGATACTGATGACAAAAATCTTTCAAAGAATAGAAAGAAACATTTGAAAAATAAGCAAAGAAAATTAATGAAGAAAAACCAAAAAATGCAGAAGAAAGATGGTGAAAAAACTTATTATAGCTCAATGCAAAATGATTATATTAATAACAAGTTTACTAATAAAAAATTAGATAGAAAAGAAAACAAATCAATAAAAAATAAAAATAAAAAATCTATTCATGATCAGGATGCAGGAAACAAGGGAAAAGAAGTCTTTAAGGAAAATCAAATTGTTATTGGTGAAAAAGACAAGAATAAAGGATCTCTAAACAAAAAAGAAAAAGTGAAAAATAGAACGAATAAAAAATCGTTTAGTAAACTTGAAAATGTTACGAATATGCAAGGGTTATCTTGTGGTATCAAAAAAGTAAAAGCAGATGCAAAAAGTCATGTTGAAAATCCATCAGGAAATGATAATAAGGCCAAATTAGTGAAAATCTGATAACAAAAACAAAGAAAAAGAAAAAGCGTGGTAAAAAGACCAGATCTAACGAGACATTAAATAGTAATCCAGAAATTCAGTCATGTGAAGATAGTTCAAATACGTCAAAAAAATTCTCTGAAGTTAAAAAAACGGATAGTGAAAAATTACATAAAAATAACTTTTCTCAAAAAAATTCTACTACAAAAAGTGTTCATAAAGGAAGAAAATCGTTCAATATAAATGAATTAAAATCAGTTTTGTTAAAAGATACAATGGATAAGAGTGTGTCAGAATCTGGTCAGTCTAAAGATGGAAAATTGAAATCCCAGAAATACAAAAAGTCCAGAAATGAAAATGACCATAGAAAATCAGGTAAAAGGAAAGAGGGTTGAATCTGCAGAGGAGGATAAACATGAAAATCGAGTAAAAGGAAAGAAAATAGCAGCTTCATTGAAGGAGAGAATGACAGAGCAGTTAAAGTCAGCCAGATTTAGATATTTAAATGAGAAACTATATACTCAGACCAGTCAAAGTGCATATGAAATGTTTCAGGATGACAAGGAAGCATTCCAGGTGTATCATGATGGATTTCAAGGTCAAGTTTCCAAGTGGCCAGCTAATCCAGTGGATGTTATAATCAAGTATATTAAATCTAAGTAAGTTAATAATTTTGGCAAAGGTTAAAGTAATTTTTTTTGAAAATCTAAAGAAATTTTCATATGAAAATTGAAATAGGTTCTTTCGTCGTTTTATTAAACGGAATATTTTCATCAAAATCAGTTCAGAATCAATGGAAAATAATATTTACCAGTAGTTCATTTTAAATACCTTTGAAAATTTAGAGAAATTCATGATTGTCTTTGCATTTGGCACACTTCCATATTTATAATCTTTGTTTTATTTAATTGCATTGATAAAGTCCATGGTACAGTGATGAAATGTGAATGTTTTTTTAATATTTCTTTATTTGTAAGAAATTTTACTGGTCTTTGTATAAAGATTATACTGTATTATAATTATAAAAAAGGGTAATTAAGTAGAACTATTTGTAATTACAAAAATGGTTTTAATTAGCATTATTTGCATGTAATTCAGTTCTCCTTTGTTTCAATGGTTTTGATTTGTCCGACCTTTTCTGTTATTTTTGTATGAAAGTATTGTCTATCAGTGATGTCATTTAATCATGGATGACTCCCACACAGAAGTTTATATTCCTAAACCATAAAAATGTAATTTGATTTTACTTGCTAAATATTGATGCACTTACTTATTTTAAAAAAAAAATTCTATAAACTAAATTATAAGAAATAAAAAAAAATATTTTTAATTAAAAAATTAAGACATTTTGCACATAGAACATATTTGCTACATGAGTTATACAGTGTGCAATATGTCGAATGTTTCATTTTTCTATGACTAAAAAGAAAAGTTCTTTTCATTTCAATGGTTAATTGCTAAAATAAACCTTTCTATAAATAAAGTACATTTACTGTAACTATTTTCTTTTATTTATGTTTTATAGACCAAAGCAGTTGGTTGTAGCAGATTTTGGATGTGGAGATGCAAAAATAAGTCAAAGTGTACCAAATAAAGTGCACTCCTTTGATCTAGTTGCTGTTAATAAACATGTAACTGTATGTGATATGTCAAAGGTAAGAAGTATTATGTGTGTGATATGTCAAAGTGAGCTGTTAATAAACATGTAACTGTGTGTGATATGTCAAAGGTTAGAAGTATTATGTGTGTGATATGTCAAAGTTAGCTGTTAATATTGATGTGACTGTGTGTGATATGTCAAAGGTAATACATTAATGAGTATGTGATTTGCCAAAGTGAGCTGTTAATAAACATGTAACTGTGTGTGATATGTCAAAGGTAATACATAATGAGTATGTGATATGTCAAAGTACCGTAAGTTGTTAATTTACATGTAACTGTATGTGATATGTCAAAGGTAATACATTAATGAGTATGTGATATGTCAAAGTTATTTGTTAATTAACATGTAACTGTATGAGATATGTTAAAGGCTATACAGTGGTATGTGTGTGTATTATATGTCACAGTTAACACATACATGTTTATTAGTGATATGTCAAAGTTAGCTCTTAACAAACATGTAACTGTATGTGATATGTCAAAGGTAATATATTTTACAAGTGTGTGATATGTCAAATTTAGTTGTTAATGAACATGTTACTGTATGTGATATGTCAATGGTAATACATTAACAAGTGTGATATTTCAAGGTAATACATTAGCAGGTGTGATATGTCAAAGTTAGTTGTTAATGAACATATATTTATGTGATATGTAAAAGGTAATACATTTATGAGTGTGTGGTATGTCAAAGTTAGTTGTTAATGAACATGTGATTGTATGTGATATGTCGGAAGGTATTATGTAATGTGTGTGTGATATGTCAAAGTTAATGCATTATTATTTGTGATATGTCAGAGATAGTTGTTAACAAACATGTAACTGTATGTGATATATATTAAAGGTTATGCTGTAAGTCAATACATATCAATTGTTTCTGTGAGATATTTTAAAGTTAATACATAATTTTGTGTGATATATCCAAGGTTAATCAGTAATCAATGTGTAATATGTCAAAGTTGATACATGATTGTTTCAGTTTAATATGTCAAAAGTAATACAGTAGTGAGAGTGTGATATGTCAAAGTTGGTTCATGTTAATTAACCTGTAACTGTATGTGATATGTCAAAAAATACCATAGTGAGAGTGTGAAAAGTCAAAAGTTAATAATTGTTTGCTGTTAATAAATTGTGTGTGGTATGTCAAATTAAAACACTATTATAGGTGTGATATGTCAAATGTAAAACAGAAGAGTGTGTGATATGTCAAAGGTAAAACACTATTATAGGTGTGATATGTCAAAGGTAAAACACTATTATAGGTGTGATATGTCAAAGGTAAAACAGTAGAGTGTGTGATATGTTAAAGGGTAAAACAGTAGAGTATGTGATATATCATATTATATATTGTAAATTTTATATTATATTCATATAGATTTTATAAATGTAGGCTGCTTTTTCATTGAAGCCTTTTTTCAAACACTGTTTTTTAAAAAAATGTTTATGCAGGATATCTGTCAGTAGTACGGAACCTTTGAGAATACAGTACATGATTTTTGTATCTTGTTTATGGCAACAACACATTTACAGTGTATCATTACAGCGTATTTTTATGAAAATATCAGAGTATGTCATATTTGTGTATAACATACATATTTATATTTGCATATAACAAACATATTTAATTTGTTACCCTAGGTTCCACTAAAGGATAGCAGTATTGATATAGCCGTGTTTTGTTTGTCATTAATGGGTACAAACCTCAACGATTATCTGTCAGAAGCTAGTAGAGTGCTCAAGAAAGGGTTTGTATTTTGTTATATTTATCTTCAAAATGAAGCAGTTTTTTAAGCACTGTGGTCTTCTGTTGCTAACACTTATGTTACTTTTTGTTATTCATTTTGTCAATAAGACCAAAGAACTACTATGACTTTAGCGGAATATAATGAGACTTCACATATATTATTTAAGAATATGTCCCAAGGATAAGCTTTTGACCTTGAACCTAGTTGCAAAATATTTCCTTTCTTTTATTTACTGTTAATTAAACTCTGATATTTCTAATGCAAGAAGCAACATTTTTTCCTAAGTAGAAAAAAATTCCCAATATTGTTTATCTTTTTTTTTCCATTTTTGTTTCTAAAAGTTAAAAGTTTTTTGTAATCTAATTCATTTTAGGGGTACACTGAAGATTGCAGAAGTAACAAGCAGATTTCAGTCAACAAGTATAGCTAGATTTATTATCGGAGTTGAACAGTATGGATTTCACTTTTTACAAAAGGTAATTATTGCTTTTACAGTCATTGAAAGTATCTCTAGGATTTTGTATGATGTATTGTAAAAATAAGTGTAGTAATGATGCTTTACTAGTCAAGATTTTTTACATGTATATCAAGGCAGTCAGTTCCTGGAAGGTGGAGGTAACTAGAGTGCCAACCTTCAGCAAGCAAACTGCAAACTTAATCACACTAGAAGTTACATGATTAGGATTCAAACCTAGGCAGTGGGAGACATTGTGATCCATAAGGGTTTGCTTTAAACCACTGCCTTTAATGAGACTCTCGGGCCTTGGTGGCCTGGTCTAAAGTACGCACTTACATCTCACAGTGCCTCTTACCATCTAGGCTAGAATCCCACTAAGGCAGACCTTGGGGCAAAAAAGTTTGTAAGTACCCTTGCCGAAAGTTGCTGGTTTCTCTGGCATTAAGGTTTCCTCCACCATTCCAGAACTAACCACCTCAGTATAAGTGCAAGATCTTTAAAGGAGGCATAAACACCTTTACTCAACTCCTTTAAAACTCCTAAAAGTTTTTTTTTTATTTTAATACTTTTTATGGCTTTGATAAAAGGAAAATCTACTTACAATTATTAACATTAACCTTGTGTTAATGCTTGCAATTTTTAAGACCAATGATAGACTAGTGTAAATCAGGAAACTTGTTCATTTTTTTTAGTCCGCTTTCCAATGAAACAGGGAGACTATAGTGTTTGTCACTGACTGTTTGGACAGTTTCTTAATGATAATTTGAGTTTGGGATGACTTTATACAATGAAATCATATGAAGAGTGGTCTAAAGCAAAAACTGCTGGATCACGAGCCTCTTACCACCTATGTTTGAACCCCTCTCAGGCAGATCATGGAGTGAAAAAGTTTGTCAGTTCCTTTCCAGAGGTCAGTGGTTTTTTACAGACACTAAAATTTCTACCACCATCCAAGAAATGACTTTGATATAAGTGAAGAAATTTTAACTTGGACGTAAAACATCATTACTCTATTTGCACCTATTAACATTAGGGTATATTATCTCGTATTTCAGGACACTACAAATAAAATGTTTGTTTTGATGGATTTCAAGAAAACCAAACCTCCAAAAGCCTCGCCAACAGAATTACACTTGGATCCATGTGTGTACAAAAAAAGATGATATGCAGTTATGATATCATTGTTTTACATTTTAGACTGTGATCATCTCTTCATGCAACATTTAATAAAATTTTAATCAACACATTTGCTTTTGCTCATGTTATGTTTAATAGTATTCATATTTAGTTGATAGATAAACATCTCCAATCAAACCAGAGATGGTAAACTTTGGTATTTGTTTTACATTATAAACTGTGGTTTCAAGACAATACATTAAATTGAGTAAAACTTGTTAGCTTATGCTTGTATCACAAGAAAACTGGCAAGTTTTGACAGGCCTTGTGGTACATTTAATTTTAATTTAAGTATCATAATGATTAAGTTAAAGTTAACGCATACTATGCAATCCCTTTTTGGTGGTCAAGTGCTCTAAGTTATCACATCACTTCTCACCACCTACATGTAGATTTAAATCCTACCCTGGATGATCCTAGAGTGAGAGTGTTTGTTAATTGACATGCCAAAGGTTGCTGGTTTTCTCAGCACATTCTGGTTTTCTTCACTGCTCTAGAACTGACTAGCTCAAGGTAAGAGAAAGAATCTTTATTGGGGCAGAAAAAATCATTATTCCACTCAACTCTAATACTGACAAAGGACATGTTTGTAGATTTTTTATTCTCATGAGAAAGTTCTTAATTAGTAATTTTGCGAGGTCTCTCAGTCGCAGATTTTTATATCATGCGAATTTTCCTAGAATTAGGAAAATTGAAAAGTCAAATTTAAAACATGCTGGCAATTGACAATGACATTGGCATATAACCTTGATCAATGCTCTTTAAAAAGTTTAAAATTGGTTGTGTCTTATTACTTAGATGTTTTGAAAATTAACTGATTACTTTAAATACTGAGTAATACTCGACTAATATTCAACAGCTTAAAATTCTTACATTAGGTGGATAAAATAGTTCATTACCTAAAAGGTATAGGTTTTTAACAGCAAGACTTCTTAGAAAAGGGAAATAATTGCCTATCGATCAAGAATTTAAATATTTACATTGATTGTGGTCGCAAATTTATATAGGAGTCAGCATGCAAAATGTGATACTTGTGAAGTTGCAAAATGTAATACTTAAGTATTCCAGACATGTTAGCATGTTTGCTTTCTAGCTTCTATATGACTAACAAAACAAAGTATATAGTATTGGTTCTTTTGAAAGTGATCTTAAAAATCCTAGTTAAGATTTTTTCACTTATATTACAGTTGTCAGTTCTAGAAATGTGGAATACCTGAAGAAAACACAACAACCTGTAGCAACAGAAATGACAAACATTGAAACACATTAAATTTAGTTATGTCAAAAATTTATTAATATTTTCAGACAAAGCAACAATTTGTTTTGTATTTTATCAACATATTTATTTACAGATATTTAATTTTTAAAAATTATTCATACAAATAGAATTGCATCTATAAAGCATTAAAATGAGATGTCAAAACAATTTCACATGATTGCACACCATTAAACTTTAAAGCATTAAGAAACAAGATGGCACCTTAGCCAAAGTATGACAAAATTTCCTCATATTTTAAAGAATGAGAATGGGACAAACCGCTCAGAAAAAAGTGGTAGTTAAGGACAAGAACAAAACTATTGCATTTTTAGTTTCAATTAGATTCGATGTCAATATTGTGGGTCCATCTTTCTTAATTATCTTAACATTAAGTGGATATGTTTTAGGTTTTATGGTTTTTGTGGTTCACACACACACACACACACAAACACACACGCATATTCACTTATATCAACTCATTACCATATATAGTTACATAAATGACAATTTGTGCTTATAAAAGGCAATAATGAGAAGTGTTTTGGTGTCATAAAGCCACACATTTGTTTTTCATGCCCCAACTCAAGGATTTAGTGTTAGCATTAAGTTTACAAAAACACATCACAAATTATTAACTGCATACCGATGTAATCTGCTTATAGTGTTATTCTGTTTTTAGAATGACCATATTTGATAGCAAACATTGTTTATGATGCTAAAGTTTGCCTACACAAATGATAGTACAAGGTTTTAACAGTACAATGCAGACCATTATAGATCCATGTCATCATCATCTGTGGTCTGTTTACTCCCCTCCCTGAGAATCTCCGCTACACTAACATGTGTCTTATTTATGGCCATTATTGGTTTTATGGCTGACATCATGCTGTTGAATAATCGTGGAAACATTATCTCTTGTGCTGCAAGGAGCTGTTTAGTTCTGTGACGTTCCTGAAATGAAGAAAAAGAAAAAAAGGAAAAATTAAAAATTTTAAGTAATTTAAGCAGCTGCATTTCAAAACTAAATCAAAGGAATAAGAAAAACTAGAAATGTCTCTTTATAGCCTAATACCCCAACCCCAATATCTCCAATTGACCTTGTGACCTTTGTCCCTTGACATACACACCTAAATGTGATTTGCAACTTATTTTTACATCCTGGTTTACATTTAGGTCAAAAGATCAAAAACTATTCATAGATGTAAGAGTTAAGGAGTAGATATGATGTTACAAGGACAGATAAATTATTTTAAGCTTCCAAATTCAAAACATATTTTTTTAATTTTCTAAATGCCCGAACAGAATTACTGTAGAATCATTAATATTGCTTGGGTTGAAATTTCAGGGTTTTGCCTTTTTAAAACATTCTAATGGTAGGAATTTTCGTGGAATCGAGTTTTGTGAAAATCAATCTCATTGAAGGCCGTGGTAACTAAAAATTTTCAATGACATTTAATTTCATGGTTTTCAGAAACCCAAGAAAATAACGAAATTTAATCCCCCACAAATATTTGTGATTTTACGGTATTTTTTATTATTTTATCATGTAATATGGAAATACAAGTATTTACCTTTGGGGCTTCAAAACAAGCTGGGACAATTCTCTGCAATTACTGGTAGTTTATTCTGTAAAGTAAAAAAGAAAATTTTCACATATACAGAATATACAGAAGGTGCTTACCCCTTTCAGAGCAATCGGCATCACTTACCTTGTGGAAGTGCACATGTTTAACTGAATCAGCCAGTTTTCAAAGTTTTTACTTTGCCTTTATGGTTGTGATTTGGCCGCAGACAGGTATGTTAGTCTGACGTTTACATAATGTATGAAGCATAAAAAATATTTTATTTGAAGTGGAACAAATAAATAAATTGTTAGTTGTTTGGTATTTTTAACAGGTGGATCTATTTGCAGAAGCACTTTGAAAGGAATATTCGACTGAATACAAATTTTAAACGATTGCAAATTATAACTATGGTAAAAAAAAAAAAGATAATAATTTAATTAACACATCTGCTCAAAAATACTTCTTAATCATCCAACCAAGTCAAGAGGCAAACATTAAGTCTTCCATCAGAATTTTATGAATTAAAAGATAGGGGATGACAATGTCTTAATGAAAGTGAAGTCTTCTTAACACCTTTTATCCAAAATTGAAATCAAATGAAATCTGCTTTATTCAACTCAAAATACTTATTTAAATCAAATTAATTCCACTTTGTTCAACTAAATATACTCATTTATTTCATGGTAAAAATCTCTTACTTTTTCTGCAAAACTTCTTAAATCTTTTTCCCTTACATAAGCAAATGGTCGTATCACTCTCAAATCACCTTCTCTGAAGTTAAAAAAAAAACAAAATGTGAACAAGTGTTAATTTGTAATGGGATGCAATCATGAAGTCCCCCAAAAATATGTTTTTAGAGGGGGCATTACACTCTGATAATGTAGCTATTGTTTCCATTTTGAAAACATAAACAGCAAAAGGCACCATGGCACCCACTCTTTATTACTTCAGTGAAGCTTCAAAAGAATCAGACAAGCCAGTCTCTGAGAAATGCCCCGGACAAGGGTTGAAGAGAGAGAAAAAATCAAAAGAAGAAGACGAAGACGAAATTCAGCAAAACCAATATGTTCCCCTGACTTTGTTTGGGGGACAAAATACATTAAAATATAACACATAATAAATAAATTGACCAAAGCGAGTACTGTACTAATAAAAGGCATCCTATATACAAGTATATAGACCCTTGATAACAAAGAAAACCAAACATTAGTCAAAGAGTGTTTTTATATGCCAAATTTGTGAGAAAGAAAGGCATCATAATAAATATCCACTTACATTTCAAATCTACATCATACAAAATGTATATAATAACAATTACATGCATGTTATCTTTACACTATGCCATAACATTAACATCTAAAATAAATGTTGGGGTATAACTTACTGTACAGTGTACTGTGCTTTCATTGTCCGCAGTATTCCATTGTGAAATAAAGACATTAGAAAGCTGAAAAATAAATTATAACAAAGATACGAGTATAATAACATGTCAATGGAAAATTAAAATTATAACAGAATATTCTTAGAAATATAACAAAGATAAAATAATACATGTTTGTCCTAAGAAAATAAACAAAAAAAAAACCACAAAATATCCTCAAAAAAAAAAAAAATTACTGGTAAAAGAACCGTCATCATAATGCTGTAGCTTCGTATAGGTAATTTTAACATTAATATCCAATATGATCCAGAAACAAATTAAACATTATCTCACTTTTGTGTTAAAACTGCCTCTTTAATGTTCATCTAGTCAGTCATTTTAAAATCTTACCAACTCGGATTTTAATTCAAGATATTTATCTATAACATCACTGTGAAAACGTACATGTACCACCTCTAATTTATTGGAAGTGTTAATCTGGTCTGTCACCCTGACATTATCACTGATATTTTGCTTATAATAAATTTTACAGACTTTTTTTTATAAAAAGTATTTACCTTTCACAAAGGTCATCTAAATGTTGACCAAGGGCCAGTACATTATAACCTTCTCTACGAGCACAGGCATAAATTCGACCTCTTTTCATTCTACTACAAAAACTACAGATGGAGGCACATTCATAGTCTAAATTCATAGCAGACTCCATTATACCTATAATATATTAAAATTTAAACAATCTATAGGAGTAGAGTGAAGTTGTTGTGTTTTAATCCCCATGCAATATTCTTTCTTTCTTTTTTGTTCTAGAATAGTGAAGGGCAAGGAAACTGCCCTTAGTGGGACTCGAAACTAGGCATTAAAAGGTGTTGTGAGCCATTAGCAAACACTTTAGATCGCTACAATGTTGAGACCCATAATCTGAATGAAATCTAATCTTTATTCTATACTTTTCTTTATGGTAATTAGTATTCCAACAACAGTACCATCTTGACCTAATTTGAAGAAATTTTCATTTCTACAAATTATTCTTGTTACCTAAAATTACAAAATCACACCAGTCACTCTTGTTAAGGGACTACATTTTCCAATGGGCCAAAAACAGGAAACAAGCACTAAGGCTGACAACACTACAGACAACACAGAATGCTCTTTCTAACTGGAATACACATCTCTTGTGAAACAAAGTACGGCCTCATGTCATAACGGTTTCAATAATGAAGTTTTTTTTATTATTTTACCAATCGTAACCAAACACTAAAACTGATTAGTTTTCATTTTAAGTGATGAATATTTGCATTGATATTTTAAGAATATATGTAAACTCAATGCAAGATTCCAATAATTTGATTTTAAGAAAAACATGTTTATATTGTGATAAATGGTATTAAAGTGTATCATGTGTAAGATCATTTACTGGTTATTAGAAGAAAATAATACAGAATAATAAAACAATCTAGATATGAATACATACAGACATTTTTGGTATAATCGTTAATTCACTTACACTGTGATTCATAAAAGTATGGTACATTTAGACTTGCTAGATATTCTTTCAGTGGACTTGGATCATAAGATGGAGTCTGTGGGTCCACAGTTACTGCTCCAAACTCAAACTTGATTCCCTGTTTTTTAAACAAAGATCTTCTTTATACATTGTATTCATAAAATCTTTCCCCGGGTACAACTTAAGTAAATTTTATGAAAAGACCCATAGCTTTGAAATATTTCTGTTTAAAAAAAAGGATAAATATAGACAGATTGCATGAAAATTTGATGTTATCAAAATAGGATGAAATTGTATCAATCTTGTTAAAACACATGATACAACTTTATCAGCCTGAGAGTAAATCAATAAAATTGTATTTAATTTAATTTAATATGTATGTACATCTTTACCATGTACAGTTTTAAACAGGTGTTGATTGATCAAGAACAAAATGATTAGGTTGTTTGGCATAGTTGATATTTAATAAAATTGCTCAATGCAGTGTCCAGAAAACTTCTAAAATAAATAAACTTAAGGACTGCTATTCATGTTGTTCGAAAAAATTAACCTGTGTCAATGAATGAATGTTCTGTCCAATCTGTGAATAACATCATTATTATTCTAGAAAATCCACAGTTTACATCAGTTTACACTGACATATAACTCTGTGGGTCAGATTATCAATGAAAACAATGAAGACCACAAAAGTACTGATTTCCTACAGTACCTTTCCCCTACAGTAGAACTGGAACTGTCGGATAGTGTGCAGTAAGGATAGTGAGTCTTTACCACCAGATAAACACACCAGTATCTTGTCACCATCTCTAACCATCAAGTGCTCTTCTATTGCCTGTAATTATATAAAATTATTATTATCATTATCATTATTATTAAATAAATTCACCATTGGACTTTTTAAAAGTAAAACCATTCACTAAACACTCAAAATTATTATTTAATAAAACAGAAATTACATGTGTGTGTTGTTTGATGTATATGGTAGTACATGTATCACTGACTTCTTTCGTGCTAATGAAATTAACAAGAATTTCACACAGTTAGATGTCAGCAATTGAAATGATAAGTTTAGTCAAGTTAAAGAATAAATTACGATTCCTGGCTGCAAAAACAATTTGATGGTAATGTTTATTCTCCAATGCCAAAACCAAAGATTTTAGACAAGACTTCCCTACAAACCTATTGTAAAAACTGACTGAAAATAAAGCTGAATTTCACCCTGTTAAATTTGAGAACAGCAAATACCCATGACATTAAAAGTGAAGATAGTAACTCCTTAAATATTATCATACTTACACTAACAAATGGTTTAAATATCTGTTTTGGTGGTGAAAACCATTTGCATACTTTATTGACAGGTCCAGTATCCAATCTTTCCTTAGTCTTTGTTTTAGACAATACACATGTATCCTTAGTTTCATCATTCTTTGTTTTAGTTAATGCACAAGTAGAATTCACATTTAACTTTATCACATGATGCATTTACAGAACATTTTGGTGAAGAGTCATCAAATTTCCTTTTCTTGTTAGTTCTACATGAATTCGTCAATTCAGATCCATCATCACAGATTGCAGCTTTATCATGAATTTTCTCATTATAATTACCTTTTTCTGTTAACTTATTTTCCATTTTATCAATAATCTTACATGAACTTGAGTCGTTAGTACTTTGTATACTATTGCCTGTCTGTAGTACAATTAATTTTGTATCTTTATCAATGCTTACAGAGCTTGTGTTATTTTCCACACCACTGTTAACTTCTAAATCTACTACAAAGTCCATTTCATTTTCTTCATTTTTCTTCGCACAGATTGTATCATTCATGGCATTTACTTCATTGTACCCTTTGTCTAAAATATTTATCATTCCTTTAGAAAATGTTTCACTTTTGCTTTTATTTTCTTCCAACTGTTCATCAGAAGCATCAATTATATTAGAACCAATGCTGCTTTCTTCTTGCATATGAATCAATGGATTACCATCATCATCTTCAAAATTTTTAAAAGGTGGCAGTCCTATCTGCTCTCTAAAATGTGGAGGACAGAAAGGTAGTTTTGATGAGAAGTCTGGGATACTGTCACCATGGAGACATGAAGCAGCTTCACTTGGCAACATGAACCATCTATATTGCTGTGAAAGGTCATCAAACATCTGAGTATGATCTGGTAATTGATGTCTTGTCTGTAACAAAAATCAGGACACATGCAGTTGCAATTTTTAATTCTGAACATACCACAATAAAAACAGAATGAGGGAACTATAGACAAAGCTACATAACATATCATAGATCAACTTCAGTAAGGTCAGTGCATGCTCAATTCATAGCAAAGCAACATATTATATGAAAGACTATTCTTTTTTTCATTATAAATAGGTATGTGGAAAAATGTCACATGACATGTAAATTTACATACATGTATGTATGATGTGAGATGCTGAGTAATGTGTTTTTTGATTCAAAGGTAAAAAAAGATTTGGTTTTTATTTCATTTTATTTATTTATTTATTTATTTATTTATTTATTTATATTTTTAATTTTTTTTATAGCTTGGTAATCAAATGAAGCTTTATATAAAAATGTTGTAAATGTATATTGTCTTACAAATAAATGAAAATAACATGTACCTTTTCAGTTTGGTTGAACAAAATTCTAGCTTTTTGCAGGCAATCCTGAAAATAGAAAAAATAATCAGAATGAATGAATAAATGAACAAATGAATGAATGAACCAACGAATGAAGAAATGAAACAAACAAACATACATGTACCTGATTCCAGTATAACAGGTAGGCACAGATACCTTGTACCTCTTCTGAGTCCAAGGTTATATAATAATTTCTGTCTTTAAATTTCTAAGGAATTTTCAATCTTTGAAGACAAATTAACAGACATACCTGATCACTGTCTGGTAGTGGACCTTTGACAACAGGTGGAGGTACCTTGTATTTCATTTCTCCAGATGTATAGGTAATATGTCCTAACCATTTTCTGTCTTTGAATACCTAATACAGATTAAAAATAATGTAAGCATATCTAACAATATTTTAGACAAAAACCAGTGTTTTAAAAGTTAGCTCCTCATACTACTTGACATGTGGTCCCTGTATATGAACAACAAATAATTATTAATGTCTTGCCTACCCAACTTTTATGATACATGTATTAGTGATGACTTGGCAAAATATATACAAAATAATATCTAGTTGCAAGTCAAAACTCTGGTCCTTTGTAGCACAAAATATTTTTCGATATCAAATTCCTTTTTCTTTTCTCTTGTTTATCTTTTTAATTAAGCAATATAAAATTTATCAAAAAAAAAAATAAATAAAAAAAAAAAAAAAAAAAACCATATAAAATGTATATGCCCAAGTCAAGATTTGTGACACTAATGATGAAGCAATCATTTCTGAAATATTAGAGGAAACTGGAATGTAATGATAATAATAACTCCTACCTTTGGTGGAGGTTACCTGTGCACATCCAGTTATAGAAGTTGTACTGTAACTTTACAGTCAAAACCTTTTACATTCTATTCACCGAGTGTGTTTAATTAACAAATACTTCATGGGTTGCTGGCTATATCTCAGTTTATGGACTGGGCAGGCACCCCAAAAATATGATATGGACCGAGACGAAGCTGAGTTCCATATTGTATTTTCAGGGTGCCTGCCTAGTCAATAAATTGAAATATAGCCCTAAACCCCAAAAAATATTGTTATATTATACCGAATGAATACCATCTAAATATAGATACATGAATTTTTCTTGAATTAATTAATTCCTTGAAGACGGTTTTTAAAACAATGATTGTTTATGTATTATAGTTGTCGTTTCCAACTGTAACTTATGGTAGTATTTGTGTTAATCCACTGATTATACAATTCAGGTTAAGATGTACATGTACTTCTTGTTAGTTTAATATTACATCATCAGGATTATCATTTGATGTAAGCAAACATAATACTGACCAGAGCCTCCAGTCTGTATTGCAAAATATCACCTGGCATAAAATCAATGCATTTATTAGAAAAATAAATTTATGAGGTACAATATATAATAAATAAACTATTTACCTGGAAATTTTTTTGTCTCCATTCACCTGTTTCTGGATTAAACATATACTGAAAAAGTAACAAAGATGTTATAGCTAAAATGTATTGTATGATAATATGACAATTTTTTTATGATTTTTAACAATTTAAAGTCTATATGTATGTCAAGCCACAAGTATTCACTTGTCATAAAGTTGACCAATTACAAATACAGGGGGAGAGATTTTACTGAATTGTAAAATTTCATGCATCCTATAAATTAATCAGTACTCTGCTTCTTTAGAAGAGATCTGGCCCCAGTTTCCCAATTATTCACTCAACTGAGTGTACACTTAACTCAAATATTCATATTTTTCTCTCATCAATATTTTAAAATCTTAATATTTATGAGACAATGTTTTGTTTTATTCAACAAAACTACACTAAACAATTTTGATATAACATTAGATACCCAATTTTAACTGTGAAATGTCTTTAAAATTGACATTGAAATATTCCCGAATTTGAGTTGAGTGTACACTCAATTGAGTGAATGATTGTGAAATTGAGGCCAGGTCCCAGTTTCACAATCATTCACTCTGACAATTAAGTGTACACTCAACTCAAATAAGGGAATATTTCAATGTCAATTTTTAAAACATTACACAGTCAAAGTGGAATATCTAATGTAATACATGTATTTAAATTGTTTAGTGCAGATTTGTTAGGGAAAAAGAAACAAAATATTGTCTCAAAAAACTTAAATTTTTAAATAAGGTTATGAGAAAAATGGGAATATTTAAGTTAAGTGCACACTCAATTGAGTGAATGATTGTAAAACTGGGGCCCGGTGTTCATGTAGTTCCACTTAAAACATTGACTAGCAACACTTAAGGTCAAACAAGGTCAAGGGAGTAGTGAAGCTGTCAGAACAACACAGCTTGCCTTTGCATCTACCGGTATTCCCTTAACACTTGATAACAACTCTCACCAGTACATAGGTAGGTTGTGATTGGGATAGGCTGGGGTGGGAATAGGGGTGGGGCAAGTAAGTTTTGTACTTACATGTGTACTTACTTAGTTGTTAAAAAAACAGAAATAACTTTTGTTTCTTACCTGTGGTAGAAGTTTCCAGCCATGTTCTGCTACAAGTTTAATGGCATCTAGTACATACTCTAACTTGTCATCATCCATGAAAAATGGCAAATTTATTCTAACAAATCCAGGCCTAAAATGACAACAGTCATCACTTAGCACGTCTACCATGGAAATATTTTTATATAAGACTCAATCCAAAACTGTTTTTACTAATCTAACAATTAATACATGTATATGTTTTTTATAAGAAATTTGAAGTTTATGCTAATTTGTAAAATTGACACCCAGCACATTACACTCTTATAATGCAACATAAAATGAAAAACATAATGACAAGCCCAACAAACTTTTGAAATTTACAAATTTTACACCTAAAAATACAGAACTTTTTTATTATTTTTCCATCATGAGCACAAAAAAAAAATATTTTTTTATCTAAAATTAAATTTTGCTCAAATCCAATTTTCTGACTGATTGAATGTACATGTAGATGAAATTTTGTAATTTTTCCAATACTAGTACATTTTTATTCTTATACCATTATAGGTATACATGTATATTCTTCTTACATGATATGAGAGAAAAAAAAACTGTCAAACACTATACTTAGCCACAGGATAACAAAAAACTACAAGCCAAAATTACGTGACAACTTATTTTTCCTGTCAATTTATTTTTCAAAACCTGAACAAGTACAACCAATAAAAATATTCTTAAAATTCCAGCTTTTTATTTTTATCTGTTATAAATTAATATGATTTGAATTACAATTTTGTTTTTTTTTTTTTTTCTAACTAGATAGAAAATCTATGGTTATAATATATTTATTAATCCAGCTACACATGTACCTGATAATTTCTCTGTGTGAATATTCTCTATATCTTCTAAGATGTGTTCTGTCCAGTCTTTCATCTTCCATTAATAGATTTTCTATCTGTGTTGCTGTTTTCTCATCTAATCCAAGCATGTCCTATTCATTTTAAAATACAACAATCAATATCCTAGGCAGCTATCCCTTATCCAAAAATGATATTTAGGTCCTATACAACTACCACAGAAATGCCACCAAATTTCAATACCTAGTATGTAATTTATTTAACGGGATTGATTGTCATTTTAAATCACAATACCTTATCATTCTCTACAAGAGGACCAATGGGCCTTAGATGTTCACCTGGTATATAATAACTGATATACATCCATTTAGAACTACCAGGATGCTGGTCTGGCATACAATTCTTGTGACCAAAGGGGGTTAAAGCTTTGTTCTTTCATGAACAGTGACTGATGCTTTTTTGACACTAAAAAATTAACTTCCACATACACCTATATTTAAGATGGTAAAAAACTAAATTTACCATGCATATCATAATATATCTTAAATGAAAAAGCTAAAATAGAAGCAAAAGTTCAAAGTTAAAAAAAATTGGGTATTAACTTGACCCCATTTTTAAGGCCATTTCCAAAATACATGTAATCAAGACTGGGGTTTAAGAAAATACATGTATCAAAACTTATTAAACCAGGTTTATTTTGAAAATGTCATTATTTATAGCAGAAAATTGGTATAGTATTTCATCAAAGAGTAATTGTAACATAGCATATAGCACTAAACATGGAAAAAATTCATTTATGATGTTTACTCGTCATAACATTTAATCTTTCACACATCTATTTCCAATGTAAACTTTCCAAAGCATTTGGCCCTTCATATGGGATATCCATACATGTATGTAACTTACCATTGCATATGGCCCTGCACATGCACATCCGCCTCTTGCCTGGATTCCAAACAAATCATTTAAAATTGCAGCTACATAATTATGATGTAAAAACCTTCCGCTATGTGGATGATATATAAGAAAAGAAAACACAGGTAAACGGGGAACTTCTAAATTTCCAAGCAATACCAAGTTTGGCACATCCTTCCAAGCTTCCTTTGCTTTTCTAAAATATAAAACATTAGTTTATACCTGACGTAATTATAAGTAAACAATGGTCTTCAAACATGGTAGACATTGAACATAATGTATATGTGTATAATAATATAACAAGCATTATATAATTATTACATAATGATCTTTTTTCCTCTTTTTATCATATTTTGCCCTACTCCTATTAAATAAGAGTCCGAGACGCTGGCAAGACGTTTTTTGATATTGTACCAACGTCGGACAAACTTAAAGTTCTGCCATACATGGATTATTATTTGCTGTAAGTCGGTTACAATGGTCTGCAGAAAACAGTTTAAGGCAAGTGTGTATAATAAAAACCTTAAAGAATCGGCAGGCGATAACATTTCTGTGTGAATCAGGGTTCAAATGTGAAAAAACAGTTGAAAATGTTCCGCACAAATTTTGGGCGGAATTTGCCACACAGATTTTTGATTCAATTATAAGAGTCCAACGTTGGCACAATATCAAAAAACGTCTTGCCAGCGTCTCGGACTCTTATTTAATAGGAGTAATTTTGCCCTGTCTATTTTTGTTACACTTTCTATTACCTAACAACAAAAATGTCAATATATTGGCATTTGATAAATTATCTTAAGGATATCCAAAATTGAAAAAAATTGGGAAGTAATTATTATTTTTCCAAAATATCTGTAGAGCTAGTAAACAGATTCCTTTCAAAACCAGGCTGCTATGTTTAAATGGTCAAAATGTTAGCCTAGAGGCATCACATAACCATTAACTGGACCCAGACAACTTCCTCAAAGTGTGAAAGAGTCTTGTCTTGTCTTGTCATGATCCTTTACTAGATAATACAGTGAAAGAGTGGAGTAATGGTGTTTTATGCCCCAGTCAAGATTTTTCACTTATTTCGAGGCAGTCAGTTCTTAGATGGTGGAGGAAACCAAAGTGCCTAAAGAAAACCACCGATGTTCAGCAAGCAAACTGACAAACTTTCTCACACTCAGATCTGTCCAAAGTGGGATTCGAACCCAGGCAGTGAGAGGCATTGTGATCTGTAAATGCGCACTTTAGACCACTTGGCCACCAAGGTCCCTTTATACAGTGAAAGAGGATTTGGTTTTCTACGATTTACATATGAACTCTTAATCTTGTTGAAACTACATGTACTGTGTATATTAGCCCTTTAAAAATGCTCTTAGTATGCAATAGCAAAGGGCAGAATAGAAACACTTGCACAAATTCAAACACAAAAAATTAATGTACTGGTGTATAAATACATGTATGCAACTGCACTAACCAACAAATCATTCAAACCTGCCAGCCATCCAATTTGACCAACCAGCCAACCAACCAACCAATACTACTATCTTTTAACATCAGTTTCATAATAAATTTTAACATGTCTTGGTACCTAAATAATTGATGTTCTCTCTCCATAATTGTATCTGATGTAACTGCATCTTTTAACTGAAATACCAGGCCAGCACGGATTGATTCCACTATAGCTGGTGTTCCACTCTCTTCCTTTAACTCTGGTTCTTGTAAATACCGATGCCCCTCTCGTCTCACCTGAAACATAAAAATGAAAAATGTAAGGTAAAACATTATGAAAATATTATTTTCACCAAACTCTTGAATTGCTAAATGATGAGAGTGAATGAAATAATAAAGACACTCAGAGTTTATGTTAAATTCACATAAAAACAAGCTTACATCTTCCCTGCTCAAATACTCCCAAGTATTTTGCAATTCATTACTGAGAAAGGATGAACAGATTGAGTGATTAAGTTATTGTTTAAAGCTACATTAGCACTATTGCAGTTATATGTGACAAATGGACAGACAGCCATGTTCAATATGTGGAATGCATAACTAGGCCTTTTGCTGATCACACCCAACAACTTTCATTAAAATTCCATGTGGATTTAGGAGTAAATAAGTATACAATTTTGTGTATCAGACAACTGAAATGAAAAAGGGATAGATTTACAAGTTCATAATATAGCATGCAAAACTAGGCTTAACTCTGACCATGCCAACCAAGTTTAATGAAAATGCAATAAATGTTTTAGGAGGAGATGCATATGTAACTTAAGCAGCAGAAAGACAAACAGATAGACAAACACTATATCCTCTCTGGTTTCACTGACAGGGACTAGTTACCTAAATCAAACATTTACATGTACTTACAAAGAAAACACTTCCTCCACCACATTTATCTGGTACTATGTTCTTAAACAGCTTCTTCTTGGCAACAAGCACACCTAGATCAAAACACATAATTTTCTTCATTAGACTAGTCAATGAATTAACTATATACATTTCCTATTCCACACAGGTTTTTGCTAGATGTGACATTTTTATTTCATTTGTAGATTAGATTAGAAAGGATAAATGGTGATTTACATCCCAGTCATAATTCTTTCACTTATATCATAGCAGACAGTTCATGGACAGTGGAGGAAATTAGAGTGACTTGAGAAATCAACAGACTTTCAGCAAGCAAACTAACAAATAAATTAATACCTTTTAAGAAATAGGTGAACAACGTAATACTCGAACAAGAATTCAGAAGCTAGACACATTGTCAAAGGCAAGATTCTAACTTTTAAACTGTTTTTTCTAACAATAGCACTGCATCAGAAGGCCATTTTCTATTAATCAGTTTCTCTCCTAAAATATCAAGACATCACAAGGCCAATTTCTACGAATCAGCTCCTTATGATACAACCTAATTCCTATCTCTTCTGAAATCTTACTGAAACCAGCCATACATAAGTTCAAGTATCATCTTAAGCAGGCAGATCAAAACAAATGGTCAGCAATGAGAAAAGAAAATGTAGAACTACATGTATGTGTATTAAAGGGATAAGTGTTACCTGGTGTTGAGACTCCTCCAATAATTTATGAGGTGAAATAAATACAGCATCTTTATATATGTAAGGCTGGTCTTCACTACAACAATGACAATAGAAATTATGTGAAAACAAATTAATAACAAACTGCTTTATTTCCGAACAGTAAAGTAAACACCTTATGCATTTTCCTGAGTTCAAAGAAGATTTTATTTAATAGATAAAAAATTATTAATCCAATGAAATAACAAGAATTTTCAGGAGGTATTTCTACATTTCTGCACATCTAGTTCATAAAAACAAAATTACAAAAAAACTTTTAACATCTGTCTATCAATCAGTTTTAAACAAAATTGTTTACAATGACTTTTGACACTTAGGATATGATGTACAATTACAGAAAGCTTTATCTAAAGTCAGGCACAAGAAATGACTGAAACATTGGTTTTTTAAACCATGTACATGTAGGACCTAGTGTGCTTTATATTGGTATGAATTGCTATCTGAAGATATTCACGTACTTATACTCAAAATTTTGCATCATCATCAGATGATTTAAAAACTAAAACATTTATGAAGGTTTTTTCTCGTCCTGTTATTTTCCTATATTTACAAGAAAATAAAGCAAACACAAGCTTCCATATATATAGTAGTAAGCAAAGAATAACCAACTTGTCATAATAAATAGCTAGATTTTCCATACTGCTAAGGAATCTAGAAAAACCTTACCTATTAGCAGTGACTGGATTTATATCAATTTTGACATAAGGTGCAGCAGTGGCATAATCCCAGAATGCCAGCGCTCCATGTTTATGAAGACACACTGTTATTTCATCTGTATTCACTAGTATTCCAGTGATATTTGATGCTGCAGAAAAACATCCAATCATCTGTCTGTTCAAAACTTTCCATTTCTAGATAATAAACGTATTTAATATATAAATAATTACATTTTATATGATTAGTAATCAGCAGGGGTTGGATTTCTAAAACACAGCTTTCAAAAACTGACTGTCGCATTTAAGTATAAGAAACTTGATTGGATTGTAAACTTTTTATTCCACTCTTGGTCATTAAAAAGTGATTACATAAGCAATACTGTCTAACAGTTCAATGCAAACTATAACATGCCATTAAACTGTTTCTGTTTCCTTTATGTACTAATACTGTTATACTGTTATAACAAAATAACAAATTTGGTTAATATAAAGAGACTTTTGACAGTTGAACCACTGATCTTTTTAACTTTTTATTTTATTTTAATCATTTATTTTTTATTTATCTATTTATCTATCTATCCATCCACCTATGTATATACATGTACATGTGTGTATATATATGTGTGTGTGTGTGTGTGTGTGTGTGTGTGTGTTGCTTTGACAACATTCTTGATAATCCAATAAAAAATCATGTCTGCAAAAGTTACTTTGCTCATCAAACTCAATCAAAAAAAGCTATTTAAACAGCTCCTGTTTCCTAATTCTTAATTTAAAATAATATACCTGTAATTTCTTTTTCAAATCCTCAACATCTGGTACTCCTTCAACTGTAGCTTTGATTCTTATCACCTGGCCAACAAACATTTAAATAATGAATTAAACTTTGAGTACTATATAAAAAGAGTTAAGAAAAAAATCATGTTCACTCCTTTAAAACATTTATAAAAAGCATTGTTTTTTAAATATGTGATATTTGAAAGTCTTGTATTAAGTCAAGAAATAAGAATGTACTTAAACTTCAAATAAATGTTATACATTGTAGTACAATCAAGTTACTAAGATAAACAAAGCTAAAACTGTTATAGTATGACAGCTCAATAAAACCCATGCCCACTTTTAGAGTATGATAAATTTCACACAGCCAAGATGAAAGTTTAATATAAACTTTGAATTTTAATTTAAATAAAAGCTAATTCACTTGGTTTCAGTTTTATAAGCTCAATAGAGCTAATACATGTATGTCAATTGTTGTGTACTTCAACTTCAACTTTATTTAAATAAAGATAATTTGTAATTGTCGACACATGTTCTAAAAGTACATAAAACCTCTTCTTCATTTTGTGCAGCCAAGATGAAAGTTTAATTTAAACTACCGGTATTATCTTTAGTAAAACTTAGAAAGTGCAAAGTTCGTGACTTTGTGGCAGAGTGGTCTAAAGGATGTGCTTACAGATCCTAGCATAAGAAAGTGTTTGAAACCACTTGTCTAAGAAGTGGGTAGGTAGGTTTTCTCTGGGCACTCTGGTTTTCTCCATAATCACAGCATTGACTGCCTGGATATAAATATAAGAACTTGGACTGGGGCATGGAACCCCATGACTCCACTTCTGGTGCATGAAACTCCAAATTCACTTCAAGTAATCCTTGTGTTTAAATTTTCAAATTTAATTCATTAACAAATAAAAACAGTTGAGACAATATTAAGATCTTCAAGATCATTCATGGTATTTGAGAAAACAACATCTGAGTTACTGAAATTTTCTCCTACATGCATGTATCTACAGTTGGATGCTGTAACTATGTTAAACTTAATGTTACCTTTGATCCTAATTCCTTCCATGGTAACAAGTTAGAATGGTGTTCATACGGACCAACAAATACCACCTGAAATTGATTTAAAACAGATGACCAGATTTATCACTTGTAAATTATTTTGACACTCATTATGTGGGTTCTATAAGATACAAAATATTTTTTAATCTTTTTTTTCTGGATTACAGAAGAATTAGTAAATAAAATTACACTTGTAAAAATAATCTACAAAATCCAAAGAAATTGTACAATGTACATTTTCTAATTTTACAGTGAAAGTAACCAGTAAAATAAAATTAGAGATAATCAATATTTTTGGACTTAAAAAATGTAGGTGCGTTATAAAAAATGAGTCTACTCTATGTAATATATCTTCAGTTTTGTTACTTTATCTGCATTAGTGGAAATATGGCATCTACTTATTGAATAATGAATATGACTGAATAAACCAAAAAATATAATAGTTGTTGTTGCTTCTTCTTCTTCTTTTTCTTCTTCTTCTTGTTATTATTATTATCATTATTATTATTATTTATTATGTCATTTAAAACCTTACGGGTGGTTTAGGCAGTTGTAAAGCATGAATGAGTTTGTGTACTGCAGCAGTACATCCACTTCCACAAAATATCACAGAATCATGCTCACTAGCATGTACAGAGTTTCTAATGATGTCTCTGAAATAACAATAAAAATGTTATGCATTTATTCTGAATAAATGATTGTAATTAACAGAAGGCTTCAATATAAAAACAAGAGCACCATCAAGAGGTGCAATATAAGTCTATCATAACCTAGCACAAGATATTACCACAGAAAATGGACAGACAGCATTACAACATATTACAGACAGACAGCACCATCACATAATATGTACAATATTGACAGGCATATATGTATTCTTTATTTCATAGCGTGTCTTTAAATGCCTGGTAAAATGCATTTTATTCATAGCAAGGGTACCTTGACTACTGACATAGTGACCTGATTTTTTATCCCATGTAATGTCTCACCAAAGGAAATATGTTGAACAAGTTTGAGATCAATCTGACAAATGAAATGTCTTTAAATACACAGAAATCAAATTTTCATTATAGTAATTGTGACTTGACCTTGACCTTTGACCTAGTGACCTGGTTTGCAACCCCAAGCAATGTTTTGTCATATTGGATAATTTGATAAAGTTTGAGATCAATTGCTAAGAGTACAACAAAGGTCTGAAAATAAACTATCTAGGTAGTGACAATGTCAGAATTATAAACTCTATGGGTAATTACAGTGAAGTATGATTTAGGAGACTTAAATCATTGGTAAACAAACCTAGCCTCATGTCTGTATAAAGTTGTCTGTAATGATGTTATACTGGTTGTTGTGTGGGTGTTTCCATAATCTGGTAGGACCTCTTTCCGAATGTAATCTTCAATAAATGACAGGCCTCTAAAAACATCCAAAAATAAATTAAAAACTTTAGAAGATATTTATTCAAAGGTAACAAATTTATGTTCTTTTCTGTAACTGGTATGGCAGATTAACATACATAGATGTTAGGTAACATTAAGTTAATTAATTCTTTTTTTTTTTTTTAGTGATTTCTATTCATTTTTGCTTAGATTTAAAGCACAAATTTTTTCCAGATTTCCCATGGGTTAGCTTTACGTAGGATGAAGCTCTCCATGCATACTTGTTCACTAATTGTTAACTACCCGGTATTTAGTTATGCATATAAACAAAGAAAAAAGATTAGATGTCAGTTCTTACACCTACAAGTATAATTAGTTTACAATTAGACTTCAATTCAATCTGGGTCTTATATCAAAATGAATTGTTTAAAAAAACATCCAAAATATTGCAGGTCCAACTTAAACATGACTGATTTAACTTTCAAGCCCTAAATATATTATAAATGTATTTATTCCTAGAATTCACCTAAATTTAAAAATTCTGAAATAATTTTTCCAAAATTTAATTATGTCTGCACTGAAAATTCACCTGTTTTCATATTGTTAAATAACTATATCTGTAAGAATGAATTGTCTGTGATGCAACAGGTCAAAGATACTGTACAATTATTTGTGGCTAAAAATTAGATAAAAGTGTCATAGAAAAAGAAACAAATTATGACAATGCAGGAATTATGTAGGAATGTGTGACATTTGTTCTTTGATGAAGTTATATGTGCTGTGGCTAAAACTTACCTTCCGGATGCTATGAAGTCCAAATATGTAACTGAAATCAGAAAATAAAGTTTTTCTAAATTCAATTTAAATTGTTCATAATGATGACTGCACTGTGCAATACCATTAATTTACTTTATTACATTCTGATTCCATTCTTACTTCTTACTTTGTATTTGAAGTTGTGTACCTCTTATTTATTTCCAACCTTTCACATGTAGAAAGAATCTTCATATAAAATGTTGTCATTAAAGTGGGTAGGTTATTTAATAGACCACTCACTTCAAAGTGAAAGGTCTTGGAATCTTGTTCTGGCCTACCGCAACAAGATCTGAGCAGATATCATAAAATCTTGCTGCAGACCTATTTCAGTGTAGGAGTAGATGTGGCCAAGCATTTTTTCTCCATCTTCCTGTTGACATATCCAAGGATTTGATTGTGGCAAACAAATCTCACTACTGTTTGTGTCACTGTGTTTGTGACAATGAATTTTAATTAATTTTCATGGAAAATCCAATTAACTTGAATTAGTATTTTTCACTTACTTAACACTAGTCGTAACTGAAAACTGCTATGTGCTTCAGAGAATTCAATAAAATAATTTAGCAGAAACAAAACTGTTGCTGCTACAGGAATCTTACATGTTGAATGAATAAATGGTGGATTCTTTTTGTGCACATGGCGTAATTTGTCACCAAAAACATCACTTCCAGTGTCCCAATAACAGCAAGTTTCCTTTCTACAGAAATCTTTTATGGTGTGCATAGCAATTTTTAGTTACCACTAGACCCAAGTAAGTAAATAATACCAAAATTAATTCAAACTAATTTGATTTTCTATGAAAATTAACAAAATTCACTGTTGTCACAAACACAGTGACACAAACAGTAGAGGTTCCATAGGCATGGAATAAGAGAGGAACTAGTCATAATAATCAGCACATTTCTTGTATTATTTATTTTTTTATTTTATTTTTTTTTTTTTTGGGGGGGGGGGTTATAAATCTCTTATAAAATAAGCAAGATTTATAAATAAATGGAATTTATTTGGTTGGTTTGACGAGCCGAGATAAATTTTACATAAACAATTCATAGCTGATCAGTGATCTACCTTGTCTCAATCCAAAAGGTCCGCTGAACACCTTATCTTTCCCAATAATGTTATCAGATATAAAGTTAAAAAGCTTGTCTTTGTTAACAGTCTTTGAATCACCAATGTTACTAGCCCGATCATCAGTTGGTAATGAATAAAACAGTCGATCCTTAGGTCTGGATGTCTGTTGTAATTTGTCACCAAAAACATCACTTCCAGTGTCCCAATAACAGCAAGTTTCCTTTCTACAGAAATCTTTTATGGTGTGCATAGTAATTTTTAGTTACCACTAGACCCAAGTAAGTAAATAATACCAAAATTAATTCAAACTAATTTGATTTTCTATGAAAATTAACAAAATTCACTGTTGTGACAAACACAGTGACACAAACAGTAGAGGTTCCATAGGCATGGAATAAGAGAGGAACTAGTCATAATAATCAGCACATTTCTTGTATTATTTATTTTTTTATTTTATTTTTTTTTTTTTGGGGGGGGGTATAAATCTCTTATAAAATAAGCAAGATTTATAAATAAAATGGAATTTATTGGGTTGGTTTGACGAGCCGAGATAAATTTTACATAAACAATTCATAGCTGATCAGTGATCTACCTTGTCTCAATCCAAAAGGTCCGCTGAACACCTTATCTTTCCCAATAATGTTATCAGATATAAAGTTAAAAAGCTTGTCTTTGTTAACAGTCTTTGAATCACCAATGTTACTAGCCCGATCATCAGTTGGTAATGAATAAAACAGTCGATCCTTAGGTCTGGATGTCTGTTGTTGCTCCATGTTCGTGTGTTGTTATCAATGAAATGTTTGTATGATCATCGTCGTTTAAACTCTTTTCAATCATAATTAAAACGCGGACGAAACACTCGGTACTTAAATTTGATGATGAAAACTAAAAAAAAGGCATCATGTTATCCACCAAAAAATATTAGTGAATTCTTTTAAATTGACAAGATGATTTATGTCGAAAGTTGCCCTTCTAAAAGAACCTGACTTCGCTATTTTTGGGATAAAGGGACATTAATTAAACAAATATCACCATTACAGGTCCATCTTCATAGTTTATAGCCTTCTACTTAAAATTTGATTTTTTTTAATCATTTTTAACAAAATGTATTTCAAAAAACAGTTTTAAATCATGAAATGAAACTGATATGCTATCAGCTACAGTTAACAACCATTTAAATGTCACCGTTATGAATGCACATTTAATGTTATTAAAAGAAACAAATATTCTCTCAATATTTGTCTTTATGGTCTGTTATTTCATTCGATTCATTTTGTTCTTTCTTAGAACATTTTCTCATCATACCTGAGCCAGAAGCTAATAGTTCTTCCACAGAACTTGATCTCAATATATCTGAGACACCTAATTGTTCTGGGGCCTTGGTGGCATAGTGGTCTAAAGCGCATGCTTACGGATCACAGTGCCTTTCACCGCCTGGGTTTGAATCCCACTCGGGACAGAGAGAAAGTTTGTCAGTTCGCTTGCCGAAGGTCAGTGGTTTCCTCCACCATTCCAGAACTGACAGTCTCGAAATAAGTGAAAGATTCTTGACTGGGGCGTAAAACACCATTACTCCACTCCACTCCTAATTGTTCTTCTTCTGCATCTGACCTAATCATATTTGACCAATGAGACAATTGGTCTTCCACAGCAATTGGTCTCATCTAAAATATCTTGTGTCTAACTGCATGCTCATAAAGATAAAAGTCATTCACAGGGACATCTATATTACTTCCCCATAGTTCAGGATTTTGCAAAATAAATAATACTAGGGAAACTATATGCGAAATTCATGTACTGTATATAAGTTTTAATTATCCTGCAATTATGGTTGGTTTTAATGTTGTTTAACATCACATCAGCAGTTTTTCAGTTTCAGTTTTTAATGATGAAAGCAAAGGATTAATTGGAACAATTCATGTATAATGTGTCAATGTGTTATATCTGCCTTGTAAAAGCATGCACTCAGGACAGCATGAACATGCCAGCTTAGAGTCAGATCAGATCATCACAGACAAAAATACCACTCACCCTGTCACTTAATCCTACAACAGTTTAACCAGTTAAAACTCTATCCTCTATAATGCTGAGTGCCAGACAAGGAAGCAAGGTTTGAATTCATGACTTCCAGCTGGAGGCGGAAATGCTCTACCTCTGAGCCACCTTATGGGAAATGGAAATTACTGGAACATGTATTTACATTGAAGTTAATAGAGAACCCTCTACAGTTTCATCATTTGGGCTCCAACTATAAAGATTTTTGCAAATTAATTAACTTGGAAAACCTCAAATCATTGCTACAATTTGTTAAGTCAGATTTGTGAATTATAACTAGGTTTGTTGAAAAAATTGAGGGAGACATAAAAATAAAACAACCAAATCAACTTTGGGATTTTAAAACACTGCAGTGATAGGTGAGGTGGCAGAGTTATTGATGGGGCATTAAAATAATGTTTCATTGTTATTGCTTTTCAAATTATTGCCAAAAATGTCTATAATTCATACAGATGAGCAAAAGTGGAGTGGAGAACCGGCGTTTTACAATCCAGTCAAGAATCTTTCCCATATTTCAAAGGCGATCAGTTCTGGGATGGTGGAGGAAACCGGAGTGCCCGGAGAAAACCACCGACCTTCAGCAAGCGAACTGACAAACCTTCTCACACTAGGATCTGTCCCGATTTGGGTTCGAACCTAGGCGGTGAGAGCCACTGTGATCTGTAAGCGCACGCTTTAGACCACTCGGCCACCAAGGCCCCTAGATGAGCAAAAGGATAAATAGAACAAACTAACAACAACGTTAAATAAAAACAAATTAATTTTTATTTACATGATATTGACATATATTACAAATGTACAACACTATATTATAACTAAACAAAGTTTTGTAGTATCAACTGCAATATAAACACTGTGATACAAAAAGCAAAGTTATGACATAAATCATACAGAGCATAGATAAGAAAGAATGAACCACATGGGTAATGAGAAAGAATAAACCACAGGAAATGAGAAAGAAAGAACCACAGGGGTAATGAAAAAGAATGAACAACAGGAAATTAGTAAGAATGAACCACAGGGGTAATGAGAAAGAATGAACCACAGGAGTAAAGGGTAAGAATGAACCACAGGGATGTGAGAAAGAATAAACCATATGGGAAATAACTTAAAGAAAGAATGAATCACAGGGGTAATGAGAAAGAATGAACCACAGGGTAAAGTAAAAGAACCCACAGAAGTGATGAGAAAAAAATATACCACTGGGGTAACGAGAAAAAATGAACTATAGCGGTAATGAGAAAGAATGGACTACAGGTAATGAGAAAGACTGGACCACAGGAGAAATTAGAAAGAATTAACCAAAGGGGTAATGAAAAAGAATTAACTATATGGGGTAATGAGAAAGGATTTACAATAAGGCAAAAAGGAAAGAAATTAACCTCAAGAGTAAAGAAATGGAATATAACCCAGGAGTAGAGTTGGAATATAACACAGGAGTAATTGTTATACAATAGATTGAGCTAACAGAAGTGATTACATGTGTATATTTCTTAATACATTCATTTAATTGAAGGTATCAACACATAATCATATTTCTATATGAATAACAAACATACACAGCAACTTTTTTTTCCAATACTAATACATGTAATTAAAAAAAAATTAAAAGAAAAGGCTGATAAATTTCTTTGGAATCAATTACAAGTATAATAAATCATTCTGATTTTGCCAAACATTATCTATTCATTTTAATTAGAGTACAAAGTAATTTTGTAGTTAGAGAGAGAGAGAGAGAGAGAGAGAGAGAGAGAGAGAGAGAGAGAGAGAGAGAAGGATTAAAAAACCAAAAAAAAGAAGACATTGCTTTTGGTGCTGACAAATATGCACAAGTACATGATTGCTAATAATGACATCATCAACAAACAGACTAACTTAAAGTTATCACTTGTGTAGCTTAACAAGAACATATAACAAAGTAACACCAAATTTAGTAACTATTAATAGTTCATAGCACACTGAATAAAACCTTAAAGTGATTTTATCTTGACCACAATCTAAATATCACAAAATGATTCAACAATTATCACATCATAAGCACTTTTACATTTTAATAAAAAAACAATGATAAGTATCATGATTGTTGTTCACTAAGCCAGAGCTTTGTTGAAGTTTGTTTCAAAATTGATATCCTATTACTTTGTAGGATCACGTTTAAAGCTAAATTCAATGGAACTTGCCAGTGTACCACATGATCAATACCTCTTAACGTTTGTGTGAAATGAAATGGATAACATTTACATCAAATATTCCCCAAAAAATGTTGTTATTAAGGATTAATGTCACTTTATGCGATTCCATTGCCAATAGAAATAATTGTCCCGCACAAACGCTATGATGTATCACCTGGAGCTCTGGGGAATTTCATTACATCTTCAAGCTTGATTTCATTCTTGTTAAGGCTCGAATAGGCCAGCAAAAATAGTCCAGGATTTAAAATCAAGGAAGTTAGTAAGCCAAATGCTCTGTAAGCTGAAATACACAAAATGTGGTCATTTCTACTCTATGACAATGATCTGGAACATGTTTTTTAAAAAGACCCATGTTGAGAAAATAGCAAGAATTTCCATCGCATTTAAATGTATCGTAATATCACTGACAAATTGTCTGTGTCATAAAATTGTTGATAAAACAATTCCATATTGCTATTTTGATTTTGTTTATCAAAATACTTTACTACAGAATCATAAATATATCATCAAAGACAAAAACTAACTGTGGTAAACATGATTTTTATGGAATGGAAGAAAAATATATATACATACTGTTTTATATATACATGTACGTATATATATATATAATGACCAAAAACAAACATGAGACTGTAAATTTTTTAAGACTGATTTATCCTCCCAATATTCACTTTTTAAGGAATTTCACGAATTTCGTATTAAGAGACCCTGGGTTTTTTACTTACCATACATGGTATGGAATGCAAAAAAAGGTTTGTTTCATTGAATTTTACGAATCAAAATACCATTCAATATTTCATCAAAAATTCGTAAAGTATTTCTCATTTTACATTTGTAAATGTATGTTTATTTAATATAGTTAATCTTTTAAATCAGGTACTTTATGCTTTAAGTTAATCAATCTTTCAATCAGGTGCAGTAAGCTTTTAGAAAATCACTTTAAAACTTAATGCACACTGGAAACAAACAACCAAATATTTTTGGGTTACACTATTATAATGTTACAATAACCATAATTGCAAAAGAGACAAATGTGTAAAATATCTATTTCTAAATCTAAAACTTGTGCGAGCGAAAAAAAAGAAGAAGTAATTTTTGGCTTTGTTATAACCCGCCAGTAATTTAATATCAGGAGACAAATGTGTAAAATATCTATTTCTAAATCTAAAATTTGTGAGAGCGAAAAAAAGAAGAAGTAATTTTTGGCTTTGTTATAACCCGCCAGTAATTTAATATCAGGTTTACATGCTGTTTTTCTGTACAAATAACTAGGTACTTTTTTTAAATAACCACCTCCGTATTTTAAACAATTAAAGTTTTACAAAAAATGCCCCCCCCCCCCAAAAAAAAATAAAATAAAATAAAATCCAAACTTAAAATACACCAGGGTTTGTTTTTAGTTTATTATAAACTGGTCTGACAGACATTGTACCCCATAAACATAAGTTTATTGCACAAGAAAATGCACATCAAACCAAACAACCATTTCTATAGACTTATACAAACATACTGGTTAACAATGCATTCTAGACTTAGCTGCACCTAATTATCACTAAAACTTTTGACTAAAATTAACAAGTTTATAAAAATCTAAAAACATTTCATCTACAAATTACTGTATATATGTATATATATATTGGAAATCTGGTTAATAATTTTGAAATGCTACATAATAAATGATAAATTTTCCCAGAATAATATATCAATTACACATCAATAAATAAGATCTACACCTACCTAGGAATTTTACTATGTGTATCAGGGAAAATGTGATAAAAAAATATTAGAAAAGTACATGTAACTGCATTAATATTAGCCTGTCCTACATGTATTTCACACACTGTCTTGTTCTTTTACTAGAAATTTCCTTAAATGGAATCTGAAATATTTTACTGTTAAACCCCAATAATTCTATCAATTTTCAATGTGTAGGAGAGATTTAGATATTTTTCTCAATTTATGGGGTTTTTTGAAAATAATTTTTGAAAATCTTGTTTTATATTTACAAAAGATCGCAGAAACTTTATCAAATATTAAAATGATGAAAACTTAAGTTAAGGAACGATTGTGAAACTGGCCTATGTCTGAACTACTGAAAAAAATTTTTTCAAGACTGAGTGATTTGGTAAAAGTTAACATGACAATTCTTCCATTCAGATAAATTGTTAAAGTCAAATCACTAGTTTACAGTGGTTCAGTATAGTTTAATGGTACATCAACCATCTCTGATATAGTATCAATTCCCTGACTTTGGCCAATCACAACTGTAATGACTATTTACATTGTATATATTTTTAAATTAAACCTCTTGAAATTAAACGCATTGATTATTGTGCATCAATGTACATGTACTAGTAATTAAATATGACTATCTTACACAAGATACATGCAATCTGTACACATCCAAACACTTACTTATTAACAATTATCACATTAAAATCAACAAATTGTGTACAATTAAGTTACCATGGAAACAACACCGTGCAACAAAACAAATAAAATTTTCCAATTTTTGGTAACTATTGTCTAACATTACAATAAATATCATAATAGATAAGCTTATTTTCAGACTTTAACAAAAAAATTCAAATGCATTCATTCTGATATAAATTAACTGAAATTTTAGTCATCTTTTGTAAAAACATTGTGTTTTCAGATTCATGTGTTAATTTTGAAGAACACTAAAGGTGTGACATGAATTTTCTGATCATATAATTTTTCTGCCAATGTTTCGTTGGACTGAAAATGACGATTACTCAGAAAAGAAAACTGTATCTAAATTACTCAAAATTGCACAACCTAAATTTATCAATGCCTATATAAACCAGCATTCCAAGCATCATTAACAATTATCATAGATAACAAACCAAAGTTTGAGAAATGGAAAAGTGGTGCGACACCAAAAGTCACAAAAATTAAATTACAAGTAATGTTTTTGTCATTTTCACACACACACACACACACACACACACACACACACACACACACAATTTCAAAGCATTTGGTTGGTTAAGTACCGGTATAATACACACAATGTAAATATTAAACAATAATAGATATGCTTTACATTGGCAAATATACAAGGATAGGACCTATTCTGTCACCAAATGTGGATTGTATCCAGAAAAATTGGACAGAAGTGCAACACAAGGCCGAATCTACAAATTATTTATTGATTGCTTTACATGCTTAAGATTCCAATTTACAAAAAATTATCAGGAACCTGAGTTTAAGTGGATTTTACATTCTCATATGTATCTTTCAAACAAGGCAGGATTCAAAATTCACTTTTTTTTTTTCCTTTTTTTTTTTAAATTTTATGGGTCATAAAATTATTTCTAACCTTCAGTATTCTGGTTATAAACTGGAAGTGAAAAAAATCCTGGCACTAAATGCAAATCTATATCTGTCTTAACTTTTTATAATTGAAATCTGTTTTCCAACTAACTACTTGAAAGTTGTAGCGAGACACCTTTAACAACAAGAGTACATAACCCAAATGACAAAAAATGTGTTTAACAAGTATACATGTACTGTTTTTTACTGTCCAACATATTTTGAAGTAAATAATCTACATGTTATTTTCAATAAAACCTGTTTATACTTTGTAACCAGAGATATTTTAAAAAGAAAAACTGCAAATATATATACTCATAATGTTCTTTGTTAAACGTTTACTTCCAATACAAATTTGTGAAAAAAATGTATAATTATTTACTAGAAAAAGCAAATACATGTACATGTAAGACTTTTTAAAATGACTTTTAAGAGAACCAGTTCTGTAAAAAGACCATCTGTCTTTTTCCTAAACTAGCTTAGTAAGTAAGACCTATTTCTTTTTTTCTTTTTTAACCATGATCACTGAAATCTGTAATGGAAACATTTCATTGTTTATGGACCTTTAAAGACAGCATTTACCATAAATGGAGCTGCCATATTTTTCCAAAGGTGGCCTTCAAAAACCGATTACACAGAATACTGTCCTGTCACAATTTCCCCAGGATGACGTTTGTAGACAGATTTCACAGTAAATGGACCTGCCATAATTCCCCCAGGATAACCCTTTTCGACACATTCCCACTTTAAAGATACCTGCAATACTTTTTCCCTAGGACGACTTTATAGACAGATCCCAGTTTAAACAAACCTTTCATTGTTTTCCCCTGAAATAGGACTGGTTATACAGTATATACATATTCTGATATGTAGTGATAAAAATTATCTTTTTTTAAAAACATTTTTTTTAAGTTCTAAGCATTTAAATACCTTACAAATATTAATGTATTTTTTTAAATAAGCATGGTTTTCCAATAAAAGCATTTTCATGAGTTAATTGTGCAGATTGTGTTTTAAAAACATTAAAATTACAATTTACTTATTGATTTGTTCTTTGTTCTGGGTATAATAATATCTTGTTTCTCTTCACTTCTTTTCCTTTTAAATAAAATAATATCAATAAGACTTACAGTATTTAGTGAGTTTGCCAGCATAGCATTACGTACATAGTGCAGTATGTGATACCCCATAATGTTTTGTGAAACTATTAACGTCAATCTGATACAGATTTGCATAATTTACAATTTTATTTATACAATGTAATTCTAGAATTCTGGGAATATGCATCACAAAATTTGTCTGTAACCAATAAACCATTACTTCTGAGCGTATATTATGGGTTATTACATAGCACGTCAGCAAATCACATTTACACACGGATTGTCAAAACATATGTATCATGTTATTACCAGATAAACGTTTTTTAAAACTATGAAAGAACTCTGTCACTTAGTTATACAAACTGACACACTCACTCTGGCTGGGACTGTAAAATATAATAAAACAAGAATTATTCTAACAAATTCTGCTAACATCTAAAACAGACTCATTCTCTGGACTGATAAAATAATATATATCCTGTTTCTGAGTTTTTCTGAAGATCTGAGGGTAACCCATAAAAATCTTCAATTGCACTGGCATCAATTTTCTGAAAAAGAAATAATTAGAATACATACATGTAAAGAAAATAAAATTAAAAATATTTTTTATCACCAAAATACATGTACATGTATAGGCTTATTTACCCGAATATGCACTTTTCCTCTAAAGAGAGATATTAATGGGTTGATATGCTGCATTGTAACATATTTAAACAATTCAATGATGTCACTGACGTTTAATGTCATTGGTGTTTGATAAACCACATTATAAAATGAGATACCAGAATTATATAACACATATTTATTGTGAAATTTCAGCAAAATGAGTTTGGTGATCTAGACATGATTAAAGAGTAAAAAAATTTGTTATTTTAGAAATTTAAATTTAAGGACTTACAATATAAAAATCAGGAAATGGTATCTGTAATTTTATGTATTGGTGTCACTTGAAGGTAAGAAATGAAAAGACTTGAAAACTGATAATACACAGATGATATTTGGAACAGCTACATGTGTCTTGCCTCTGTTAACTAAAGTTTATTTCAGTGTGTGTGTGTGTGTGTGTGTGTGTGTGTGTTTACTACACTTACATCAACTATATCATCATCAAATAGTAACCAAAAGCCATCACTTTTAACAATACTAATGTAATGACCCCGATTTAAACTGCTACCAATATGTATCACCACGGCAACTAAATCATACATTCTATCCGGATTAAATGCATCATCAGACTGTAATTACATTTTAAAAAAAATTAATTTAATTTTTGTAAAAATAAATGAATTAAAAGTTTGTTATAAGTCTATACTACAGTAGATGTTAGGCCACAATTAAAAATATCTTTGTTTCCCCTTGCCCTACCCTTACTTCTGATATTGGGATATTTTTTTTCCTCATAGTTTTCTTTTCTGGTTAGGAAACATTCTTCACACGTCACCTTGTGTGTTTACTAGTGCATCTTCATCACTACGGCATTTGTATCGCATTGAATTATAACTGTTTAAGCGTCTTGACAACTAAGAAGGTTGGCGACTAAATCATGAAAAGGAAAGAGAATAAAACCAGAATCTTTAAGCACAGAATCGCGAAAAAAAAAAAAAAAAAAAAAAAAAAAAAAAAAAAAAAAAAAAAAAAAAACCACACACATCATTTTTCAATAAGATTTTTTCAGTCTGCAGGGATTTTTTACGGGTCGGTCGTGCAAGGGGAAACAAACTATATTTTTATTTTGGTCCTTACTGTAGAACAAATAATTAAAATTATCATTTTTGAATTCCAATTCCACTAAACTTTATGGTGCCAACCTGTTAAAGGTTGATTGGTTGATTTTTTTTACAGTTAGCCCAATCAGGATAATTTAATTGTAGTTGCAATGTTTGCTGAGTCATGTAGGTCAATCTGTAATGTGTTTATAGAATGAGCATTGAGAGTTCATTTTTAGGCTACTACACTTTCTATTTGCTACATGGCATAAGCTTTAATCTGACCTCTAATATATGACACTTGCTTTCTATCCAGTGATCCATTAAAGTGACAAACCTGTTAAAAGGTTTCATTTTTCTATCTGAAACTCCTAATATTGCCACACATTGAAAAGGCTACAGATCTATTTCACAAAATATTCCGACTATTTTCATAATATATCTTCATCTTTTAAATAAACGTGACATGTAATCTAGAGGAGGTTTATGTCCAACTTGGAAAAAATACAAGATTGATAACAAAAATAATGATTCATCTGCTGACAAAGAATAAGAATGCAATATGGAAGCTACAAATACACTAATATGACTTACTGTGTTAAATAGTCTTAGTTCTAAAGGAAAGACAACTCGGTAGGATAATTTTGTAAAGCGATTTAACTGTTCCATATATTTAAATCTCTTCAGATGTAAAGCTAATATTTGTGGGAGTTTCTTCACTCTCATTCTGAAATAAAAAGTACAATGACAATTATAAATACAGAAGACATTATTCAAATAAAGATTAACCCTAAATCAAAATATTTTTACATACATTTATATTGAAATATCACTAGCTCTTCAAAAATTCTTGAGTTTTATATGCAACATTGGCACAAGTTGAAATGTCAATGATCGTTTTAACTTATCTTACAACAAGAGCTTCGGTTAAAAATCTCAAATCAGATGACCAGACATTTGACTTTCCTTCTTTATTATAAATGAATTTGACAAGGTCAGTGAATTTGCATTAAAAGAATTTGGAACAACAACAGCAGGGATCAAACCCATGACCTACTAATCATGAAACAAACATTTCAAACAACTAAAAATTTAGTGTGTAAAAACGCAGGTTATAAATATCAACAGTTAGCTGTATCCATTTAATGGTTACCCAATATCCATAGCAACTGATGCTGAAACGGACATTGGGGTATGATTATGGTTCTTTTGTAGTTTGTGCAGGCTAGCTAATTAAAGATTTCATGAAAATCGTCAAATATCCAACAAATCTTTTTAACCTATTTCTTCTAACAAAAAAAAAAATTAATTAAAAAACAAATAAAAAATATAAATAAATTAACAAAATTTTAATTTAGTTAAATACAATTAAGTTTTACTATAACAAACTTATTTCAATGCTATAAGGAAATCAGATGGCTAAAATGATTAGAAAATTAAGTGATAACAGAATCATGCAGAGATATCTTAACAACACATAGGTAATATATACCATAAACCACTTTAACATTATTAGTAATGATGTCCAATCAGACAAAAATTAATAATAGGTAATCAAAGAGGCTTTATCGATCAGTTAATCAATTAATAATCAGAATTACTTAGTAATTATACATGTACATCGGTATTCAGTAACAAATAAAGCTGAATATACATGTAAGTACTTTTATCGTGAAAGCCATGTGTTTTTGCTAGAGTGATTGTAAGTTAAAGACCAGATAGCTCCTTGCCCTGACAGAGTGACAGTGGCCAAAGCATCTCACTGGTGTAAAAATTGTCTCGATACAGATAAATTATCCGATCCCTGTCTGTCATTTTTGTTTTTAGTAGCAATAACCAGAAAGGAAACCGACTTTACTACAATCTGGAAACTACTTGATGTCGGCGATGATCGCTTATTTATCTTGTGATCGATTATTAGGATCACTGCCCTGACAATGACTGACAATCCATTACTGGCAATAATCATGACATCACTAATTATTAGGCTCTAAAGTCAATATTTTTACCATATTATTTACCTCTTTTGTGCCTCTTGTTTACTGCAACAAACTTCACAATAATATTTGTGTTCAGCACAAAGAGTTTCCGTACTGCTAAATCCCCGTAAACAATGTGTTATAGATGTGTTTTGTTCTACATCAACAGATAAATCCAGAAAATCTTCATCCTTACTACTCACCTAAAAATTACAAAGTTTGTTATTAAGGAAATTTTTTCTTTAATACACTTTTTCTTTCATCAGGAGAAAACTATAGTTCCTGCTTACAATCAAATTTGTAGCAAGTTTTAAGTACACTTTGTAAAACAACTTAAGTCCAAATCAAGTTATTTCACTTGCAATGAGATGAAACCAGGAAAGGTTTAGGTGAAAAAAAATTAATATGCATTGCACACTTAAATATTAAATCCTTTATGTTCTGTAATATACCATATCTGCGGTGACAATTGGTTTAAACACAATTATCACATTATGATACATATGGACTTCTAAACAAGTTTCAGACAACATGAAAATGAAAAATGTGATTTCTATTAATCAGAATTGGATATGTGCTTGTCTAAATTCCAAATTGTCTATGTAATTTTATTATGAAGGAATAAATCACTTTCCAATCAGCAAAAAGAAGAGAAGAGTAATGGTGTTAAACAACCCAGTCAAGATTCTTCACGAATCGTAACGAGCAGGAAACCAAAGTACTTGGAGAAAACAACTGACCGTCAGCAAGCAAACTGATAAACTTTCTCACTCTATGATCCGCCCAAGCGCGATTTTAACTAGGCAAATAGAGGCACTGTGATCCATAAGTGTGCACTTTCGACAGCAACCAAGTCCCCTTAATCAGCAAAAAGACTGCAAAAAAGCAAAGGAAATGATAATATACTTACTGTCTCACAGTTCAAACAACGGGTCTCATTGGTAAATGTACCCTGGAATAAATCTTCCACCCATGTCGGTTCTGACTTACTTTGGCTATCATTTCCTACACTCTTTGGTTTATTACCCTGCTTTTCTGCTGAAAAGAAAGAAAAATTTATATCAAAGTTTAAAGAACAGAAAAATGCAAAAAAAAAATAAATTTGAAATTAAAGTAAATGTTAAAAAAAACATCATTGTTGGTCTGCCAAAAACTTTGTGAGTACCAGATGCATATACCGGTACTCACAAAGGCAAACACTCACAAGGTGTGATAATACCCAAGTTTGAACTTTAATGTAAAAGTTAATCTTGTACAGAGAATATGTTTCATTCCATATTTTAAAGTTATAAATAAAGCTATCAGTTTATTACCTAGTAATAATTCAGACACTCTGTTTAACAGGTAGTTGAGAAACTCATGGGCATCTTGTTGCATAAAATTATCAAATAATTCTGTAAAACAAAACAAAAGAAGATAATACAGATAACATGAAGATTAAAAGTTCCATTTCAGAAGAAAAACAAAAACCCTCTAGGATCAAGAAAATAAATTGTTATACAGGAGAAAAACATATTCTTTTGGAAATATTTTCTTTTTCAAATAAATAAATAAAGGCACATTATCAAAAAGTTCTGATTCTGTGAATTTTATAATGTAAAGACAACAAGAAATCTGACTTGCAATGTTACAAGTACTAGGTATTTATGACACGCACTTGTAACTTTATGTGTATTGGGTGTTTATTGCATGTATAAATATGTACATGTATCTTCAAAAGTACCAGGTATTATTACATGTACATGTAAAAATTTGTATCTTTCCATGTACCTGGTATTATTACATGTACATGTAAAAATTTGTATCTTTCCATGTACCCGGTATTATTACATGTACATGTAAAAATTTGTATCTTTCCATGTACCTGGTATTATTACATGTACATGTAAAAATTTGTATCTTTCCATGTACCTGCTATTATTACATGTACATGTAAAAATTTGTATCTTTCCATGTACCCGGTATTTTTTAGAAGTATTAAGCTCCAGATCCTGATTTTAATTCAATGTTCAATAACTTTTTGTTCAAGGACTCAACAGACAAGTGCTAAATCTGTTTTAATGACCCAAAGACAGGATGCCAGTCCATTACTACATAAACACCCAGCATAACTAAAGGTAACCATTCAACTAATTATCTCAGTAGGTGGGAGCAGTGTGCAAAATTCTTTCTTTATTAATCTCATAAACATATTTACAATAATGTATAGAGACAATATTTATATACAAATACAAATAATAAATAAATAACATATTGTAGTGGACAGTTTACATACCAGCAAAACATGTCTTGTTCAAAGATAAACAATACGGACCAGTTTAGACACAAACTTGTGACTATACAATAATGAATCTAAAGCCTTTACTACTTTTCCATATATCTCTACATTGTTAAACTCAATGATCTTAATGATTAATCATTGGTGGCAGGTTAGTATCACTGTCACCTGTGACTCCCTTCAGTGGTCTTTAATCTTACTAGACTTCGGTGATAATAAAATAAAAACATTAATGCATGTACATATACTTACCATATTCCTTCCTGAGTCTGGTTATGAATTTCTTTGGTGCTATTGTACCAACTTTTTTCTTCTGTGTGGCTATACTATAAAACAAATCTGCTAAACATGTGAGTAATGTCTCTTTTTTATTGTTTTTCTGGTGTTGTTTATAGGCTAAAACTCGCTCCCTGAATGGTCGGCAAAAGTATAATGCCTGTAATACTGAATTACTGTAACATGTATTGCCAAACTGAAAAACAAAAACAAATATACTGGTAATAATAAATAAAGACCATTTAAAAATGATCTTGCAATCCTTGCAAATTCATAAATCAAAAACAATAGTGATGGAAAACAGATAGAAAGAAAGAGAAATGCTTCATGGAAATATAATTGTCTTATATATAATGACAAATAAATGTTTAATAAAGGGAGAGAGAGAGAGAGAGAGAGAGAGAGAGAGAGAGAGAATACCTACATTTACTAGACCAAAATAGTGTTCATTTGCTGGCAACTGTTCAGATCCAATTTCTTTTTCCAACTGGGAAGCATTGTTACCCTGCAAATAGATGTATAGCTATCTTATCACGTGTACACTGTACAAACTTAAAAACTAAGAAAAGCAGCCTTGATCTTGAAGGGTATTTTTGATATTTTGACATTTGGCAGCATTAATGTTGAACAGAAAATGGGCAGTTATGTAGGTTAGTAAAGTAGACCAGTCCTGATCCTCAAGGGGATATTTAATATTTGGACATTTGGAGCATAAATGTTGAACAGAAAATGAGGTTTTATGTAGGCTAATATGGTAGACCAGCCCTGATCGTCACAGAAGATTTTTGATTTTTGGACATTTTCGCCCCATTACTAGTTTCTATTGGTACCCTTCAGAATATAAAATCAACCAAACAAAAGATTTAGGATATTTTCAATGGCAGCTTTTCCTCTTAGGCTACAATAAAAATTTTATTGATCCAATCATAATGTATTTGTCCATGCCAGGCTGTCATCAAGAAAACCATGGTATTCTTGATATTTAAACAAGCTTACAAGAAGTAAAATTACTTAATGGGCATTCATTACTTATGCCGATTGCTGCATTAATATCACCAATTATTAAAAAAAATTCTAAAAATATTTTATCAATATACCAAATTTTTTTGTTATTACAATCTGTGCTATTCATTTTCATAAGTTTATTATTATTAGCCCATAACAAAAGCAATCCTAAAAGCTTTGACAAACTCGATAATACATTAATTATCGGCTTGGAGCATGTGCAGAAGTCTAACATGTAAGTAAACAATGATGTTGACAGAAAGAAAACATGCTCATAAAAATTGTGTCCAGCACTAATACTAGTAACTAGATTAATTTATTTATCATCATGTAATTTATTCTTTCACACAGTCATTTATGACGTCACCTCATTTTCTATAAAGAATCATGTATGATCAATGTTCTAAAATAAGATCTTCGGTAGATCAAACCAGCAGAGGTTTTTCTGAGGATTTCAACATACTGTAAGTAAAAGTTTTAACATGGAACCAAGTAATACATTTTTCATAAACGGCATAGTTAAGAAAAAAATGTGCTGTTATATTATACATAGGAAAACTTAATGCAGCTTTAATGGGCATTTATGGTTTCCAAATTATTATGACATGTCCACAATGTATGTATTTTGCATTTCAATCAAAATTACAATAATTGTCTAGATGTCCCAGAAATGAGATTCATATAGATAAAATGTTGTAAGGAAGAAAAGCTTCTTATGACTTATGTACAAGGTAGTCTGAATTTCCTCTGAACCTCATTTTACTTCAGACTGAAAATAGTTGTAGAAACTGTAGAAAAGTAACTACATGTAACCTCAATTGATAGATCAATGATTTGTCTTCCAAAATATTTATACATGAATATGTCACCACAGAAGGTTTGAAGATTCAGATCATTTTCTTGGTTGACGTTTGACTTTCTCTTCCAGTTTCAAAACAATACCAAGTGACCTCTCAAAACTGTTACATAAAAATATTTTAGAAGACATTCATCGACCCAATGATGAAAGTAGTAACTTTTCAACAGTTCGGCTAATATTGTCTGTCTGAACCAAAATGGGACAGTGCCCCATCCAAAACCAGTTAGTATCGAAAAATATCTGTTTTTATATAAATTGTTTTGAACCTACATACAACAGCCAGGCATAAAGCATGTTATGTTGGTACCAAGACATTTCAACACCAAGTCAATTTGGCACCAATGTAAAAAGTCATTTCAGCATCAAGGCCATTTTGGCACCAATTTAAAGTCAATACAGCACTGATTTAAAGTCAATAAGGCACAGACTACCATTAAATATGACACCAGAAAAAAAAATATTTATGATTTGTTTCGAAAAAAAATTATTTTATGCTTTCATGTTTGTGTATGAAATTAATATTAAATATAAATGAAATATAGTGATTTTAATTACAAGATGTATATCTTACAGTTACATATGACACAGATTACTAGACTGTATAATCATCATGACTTATGATGAACCGCCTTTGAAGTTAGGTACCAAAGTCAGCAGCAAGCATGTCATATGGGTATGAAAAGACCTAATTATTTTGGTACAGTAGCCCTAAAATACATGGCTCCAAATGGCTTATTCATTTTACAATACTGTTGTTGCCGTTCACTATTTTTGATATATATATTTTCTATTCATCCAAGATCTTAGCTAATAAATCAGTTGCTCAGAAAAATTTTGGCCACGAAACAGTAGAAAAATAAGCTTTGTGTTGAGAAAAATTAGTTTAAGTTGGTAATAAAGAGCATATTAAGTTCGTGAAAATAACGGTCAAAGTGTAAGGGGTACATCCAAGTTTCTTTTTGTGCTAGGTATAGAGATGTTAAATAGTAGTTTTATTTTATTTTATTTATTTTTTTCTGTTGTTATTTACAAGCTCCTTATGTCATAGTTAATTTGTCGGACTAGGTGCTGAAATGTTCTGGTGCCAAAATAACTTGTCAGGTGCCGAAATGACTCGGTGCCGAATGGACTTGCCGAAGTGACTAAAATTTGTTAAGTAAGCGTCAGAGGAAATTCAGACTAAATACAAGGTATTGTATGCTTAAGAACATCTAGCTTTATATACTTGATGTTTCTGATTACAATATTTTTAACTTGTCCTTCCCCCTGTAAAACTGACAGGAAAATCTTCAAAAAAAAAATTTGTAAAATGTAGGTTTAGGGAGGATGCAAATTTAACTTCAGCTTTTCAATTTTTCAGTAAAATCTGTGACGGTTCAATGTGAATTCATTTCATAAACACATTTTTCATCAAAATTATATCATGCATTTTATAGACAAAGTATGACAGTAGGAATTGATTGCATTCCATCGTGAATCACCATGTTCACCGACTTGTCAACAACAGCAACGAAAATCTTCAGACAGAAAAATCTGCTGCAAGACGTTGTGACATTGACCATGCATTCGCAAAAGAATATCATGGGGAGTCAACTTTCATGAATAAGCAATTTCTAAAATTTACACTTACCATTTCGTAATTTTTTGCTAAAGTTTACATATTTTCGTTGATGATGAGTTCCTGATCCCCGCCATCTTGTAGATTCTAAAATACTTCTAGAAAACGATTAGTAAACACAATCCGGATACAGACAGGAACGTTAAAAATATCTGTCGTATTGTATAGATCTAGTGCTTAGATATATCTCTAAATATCTAAAGATGTCTCAAAATAATTCATTCAAATAAGAGATATATTTAAATAATTAAGGGTAATTTATAAACGATATGAAGATAATCTCTTATTATATATTAAAACATGCGTCATATATATCAACAACTTGTCCATCATATATAGATGTTATTAGTCACCACCCTGATAGAGAATCACTTGCCAAATTTAGACTAAGTAGTCATAAATTGCCAATTGAAATTTGTAGATAGGTTGATTACCAAATAAAATTCGTTCCCGTTGTGAGTGTACTGAACGCTATGATAGACTGAGACCGTTAACTTGAAGATACTTTTTCTATTCAGTCAGTTTATGCCCATAGATATAACACACTAAGAACTATCTTTCAATAATTACTAATTTCCATCAAAATTTTGATATTCTATATACCCCTTCTATTTTTAATTCCAACAAAAGAGAATCTCTAAAAATTTTCTTCAAATTTTGTTCAAGATCGCACACTGAACGCAAGGAGACATACAGTAACTAAGTTGTTACCAAACTCTGTTCAAAATGCTGTATAATAATAATCATCACCATCATCATCATCATCATCATCATCAAAACAGAAGAAGAAGCTAAACCTGCTGAACGCGCATCTTGCGGTAATATAATTTGAGCAATAAAGATTATATGTACATTTTACAGTATACGGATATTACAGATAGATCTATACATACATGCGTCTCTAGATAATTCAGAAACTGAATCTCTCAGCATTAAAATACCCGACAACCGTTAATGATTTTAGTATTTCAATGCCATGATAAAACGGTTGTCCACATACCTATCTATTTGATTATAAAACTGTTTACTCTTCTACTCTCTTACTCACTGTCACAAACCTTTTCACTTACCATTTCAATCACTCACTCACTAATTTAGTAACTACTTATTAAAGTAACTCAAGTTTCAATTTTCTTTATTTCTCTAATTGTGAGTCACAATAATGAGAAAAATATACATACAAATATAAATACAAATACAACAAACATGAGAATACTCGCATTCTAACTCGCATACAACTCGCTCATGCGCTCACTCCGACTTGCATAACCATACATGACGTCTCACCCACGAATCAACTTACTCGCTTTATATCATTTTCCTAACTCAGTATTTTCAGCTTCTTTCTCGGCAAATGTTAAATACGTATTTCATGCAGGTGACAACTATTTCACGCACAGATAAAAACCAAAACATTTCATTTCTAACCGCCCCCCCCCCAATAAAGAAATAAATAAATAAAAATTTTAAAAAATCAGAAAATAATAAATAAATAATATCTCCTCAATAAAAAAAATACAAGCTTTTCCAGACAAAATTTAAGTCATAGATAAAATACAACAAACTACAATATATAACTTTCAATCTAAACCAAAATGAAATGAATTTTGAAAACAAAGTAAAACTAGCATCACTCTAGATTTCAACAGTGACTCAATGATCAAAATTCATATTTCAGTTATCTGTAAAAAGTATCCGGCAAACTAAATGCTTTGAAAGGCATAAAGAAACACACAAACCTCCCTTCCGAAAAAAAAGTTTTTCTGACATTTTATTTTGTTAGAAGTCAACACCAAGAAGATAGGGGAATGTAAGGAAAAGACCTGTGCTTTACAAACGAAGACCTTATCGCACCATGTGGAAATTTTATCATCAAAATTACATTTTTAAATGGGTCAAAGTAATTTTTTTTTAATTTGTGTAAAAATAAAATAAAAAGTTTTTTAAACAATAAAAACAAATTGAAAATTTGCAGTTGTATTTAAATATATAAAAACCAATTCAAAAGAATTTTCAGAAACGATCAGACTGCTAGTTAAAAATGTATAAAGTTGTGTATCGCGTTAGAAATGTACTAATTTGGTGATACATTTGTGTCAGGCGTTAAACACGTACCAATCCGGAAGAATTAATAAAATTGATTGGTTAGCCTGTTTATTTGTACTATTATTTATCATATATCATGTTGTCACATGTGGAAGTTTTGTCAGCTAACACATTTGTTGCCTATTTTTGAATTCCGCTCGGGCATTTCGAGTGTGCGAAAGTTTGTGCCTTTGCTTTCCAAGAGCCGGGTTTTTTTCCGGGTACTCCGGTTTCCTCAACCATCCCAGAATTTAGTGACCGCCTCGATATAAATGAATGGGCCGGCGTATAAATCCACTCCACTTTTGTGTGTGTAAATGTAATCCGTATTACTGTGAGTGACTTTAAAATCTCAGTAGAACTCATGTTATTTATTGTTTGTTTTTACATTACTTGATTGATTGCTCGTACTCACAGTATCGGATCTTAATTGAGGATCTAGTCCGTTTTTCATTCCAGTTTTTACTATTCCCTTTTCTTTAAAAAATTATAAAAGTTGTTTCGCATATTTGATAAAGAAAAGTTTTTGTAGTATTTAATTTAAATTTAAGTTCAATAAAACATATTTTAAATTATAATTTGGTAAAAATAGAAATTATTTAAAACACCTCGTTGTTTTTCCCAGCGTCCAAATCGTCATATTTCCTTTTCATTTCCGGTCGACCACATTGTAAGGTGCGATTCACATGCTTACCAATAAAACAACTTAAATAAACTATCTTGTCATCTAAATCAAAACAAATAACAGTTAGATATCTCTGTTTTTAATAGTTCTGAAAAATCGTTAACAGCGCATACCACCACACAATTTGTATTGCGAAGATTCAACTAGCATGTTCAGTTTGAGAGGGGGGGGGTTGTGTTATAAAAGTTTTAATACTTTACTCATCTTTAGGCTTAAAAATGACAAGTTTGGGGTACATTTTTATTTTTAAAATTCGGTCATTACTAATTTTTATAAAATTCTTAGAGCTAAACAAATATTTGTAACCTGATTCTCAATTTTTCAAAATATATTCATTACCTTCAGGGACCTATAACACTATCTAGCTATATACGTCCCTGTTACCTTATTGTCAGAATCAGTTTTTGAATGTAACTAGTGCATAATATTCAGAAAAACCCAAATTATTTCATTTCAGTAATATTTTAAATTGCATGAAGCAAATTTTAGAGGGAAATTACCATACACATTCTTGATTACCATGAAACATTTCTGTATGGAAAAAATGTTACAGCAATGGGGATATTAGAAGTTTCTGGTAATGTTTTAGTCCATTTTTCAAACACAAGTGAATATAGTTATAACATAAACCACTGTTCAACTTCAGTGGATTTTAAAAAAGCATAATTTTCTGTCACAAATATAGTTTAACTATAGTTTTTAATCTGGTATTGCAATTGGTAAAACACTACATTGCTGGTAAGAGCTCAAGGGAAACATTTTAAGTTAGATCATTTATCTTTGCTTTATTGGCTTTTACATGACATATAGAAACTAGTAATAATTGAGCAGACTTATTGATACTGTAAACTAGTGCAATGAAGCTTAAAAAGAAACCTCTGGTAGTTTCAAATTTCCCATGATGCAGGGCCGAAGTTTTCAATAAACAAGCCACATTGCCCCCTTACATCTCACTTTTACAAAAAAATCTTTGTGATAGAACCTCTTACCTAATGCAGATATAGTTCTGTCTAAAAATTACAAAAAAAAAAAAATTTTTAAATCCAAATATCAACCCATCAGTGTTTTTTTTTTTTTTTTTTTAAATTATTTGACACCCGAGTAACTCATTTGATAGAAATTAGAATTTCTCAAATTTCTTAGCATCCATTTAACAGTTAGAGGTGGTTACATGGGTGGTTTTAGTGTGTACCAAGAAATGTTACCTACAATTTTGGTAGTCTCATTTATGGTTCATTTACAAATCGGAGGCTGCCACTTGTTTACAGCTCTAGTATGTGTAGTAGATGAACAAATTCAGTTCTTTAAAATTTCAATTGTTGTTAGGGTTTGATCTTATAATCTTCAGCTCTTAAAACAGTGACATGCCACTTGGCCAGAAGTCCATAAAGGCTATAGTTTATACACTGTACATCACTACTTGTATAATTTTCAATTTTAGTATTATTACAGTGAACATCCTCCATATGTCTTTAATATTAATACCTATGTTGTTTTTTTCAGTCTTCAAGATGACTAACACAAAAGGTTATAGGCGTGGTACTAGGTACATGTTTGCAAGGAAGTTCAAACATAATGGACCGATACCACTGTCTACATACATGAAAATTTACAAAAGAGGAGATATTGTGGATATTAAGGTGAGAATAAAAAATAATAAACAATGTCCCTGGTCTAATAACGTTATTATGCTCATATCTAGGTCTCATGTAATTCCAGTTAAATTTTTTTTACTAGTGTCTGGTTTTTAGAGCAGTGTTTGGTAGCACAAGTGTGAACAGGTTGCTCTATGTTGAAACACAAAAAATTCTGGAAAATAAACTTTGCAAATCCTTATTCTTATTCCAATTAAGATTGCTATATAGAGATAAATTAGTATCAGTGGATATACTAGTGTTTACATGGTGTACTATTGATATTTGGTCTAAAAGCCCCCAATCTCTACTACACAAGCCTTTACAATCATTAGTCTTTTGCTCTTCTTGAATTCTTAGAGGATTGAAGTAACTGACATCAGATGACATTGCAGAAGATAGAGTATTGGTTGATCTTAAAGGTAACCACCACCAATTCTTCCAGCATCCAGTTATTTTAACAACAAGTTCAACTGATGCAAATTGAAGTGAATTCCAACCAACCTTAAACCTTTGAGTCACAAATTTATTATCCTCGACCACTTTACTTTTTCTCCAATTACCAAAGGTAACCATTATTGTTGCTGGTATCCAGTACTTCTAATAGAGAGTTTGATGCAAACTAAAGGCAAATCCAGCCAGTCTTGAACAAATTCATTATCCTTAGGCCCTAGTCACTTTAATATCTTTTTCAATTCCCTGTTGAATTGTTTTTTTTTCTTTTAGGGAACTGGTACAGTACAGAAGGGTATGCCACATAAAAGTTACCATGGTAAGACTGGACGTGTATACAACGTAACTCCACATGCAGTAGGTGTCATTGTCAACAAACGTATTGGGTAAGTTGTTTGTCAAAATAAAATTATTTGTTACTTGCTGTTGCAAAGATAATTTTATGATACATGTTGTACAGTTTCATCTGATAGCAATGTTGAAGCTTTCAACAGATTCCTGGTTGTAAAAAGGTAAAACTTTTAACAGAGATTCATGGTTGTAAATGTAGCAGTCAAAATAATTTTTTTCCCCTTAAACTTAAACTGAGTCTGTGTGAGTGTGTGTTTTAGCTTGGGCATGTTTCCTTAAATTTTGAAGTTTTTACCAAATTTTTGAAAAAAAATTATAATATTTTCATATAAATTGAATTTCTTCACGAGTGAAATGTCTGTTATTAGTTGAAAGTTTTGACACAGTTGCATATCATTTTAGCAACCAAGTCTGTAAAACAATACATGTCAGTTTTTTTTCCAATTTGTAGAAAGTTTTTTTTTTGTCAGAGTATTTTAACCAACATTTTTCAGGTATTTACCTGTTAACAGATTGGATCATTTATTTCACCTGTCCTACCACATAATTTACTACAAGGAAATTTCTATACTATGCTTGTATTCTGTTAGAGATAATTGATTCAAACATTGAACAAATCATGAAAGAACAAATTTTAAGCCTGTTTTGTTGCAGATGTCTCAACTCATTAGTTTCAATGTTAAAAAATTTGTGAAATAAATTTGTATTATGTCTGAAATTACTCGATTGATGAAATCATAATTTTTTAGCTTTAAAAAAAAATATATCAAAAATTGAAATTGAGCATAGATTTTACCTGGACAATGTTTAAATTGAATAGTTTCAGATTAGAGTTTAATGCTACACCTTTTTCATTTCAGTAACCGTTACTTGGCTAAGAGAATTAATGTGAGAATAGAACACGTAAAGCACTCTAACTGCAGGTTGGATTTCTTGACTCGTGTAAAAGAGAATGAAGAGAAGAAACGCCAGGCTAAAGAAAGCAATGTCAAAGTCAATTTGAAAAGACAGGTAATTTCAGACAAAAATTGAAAAACCGGTCTTGGGTATATTTTAGATGTAGAAAACATAAGGCAATTAGCATCAGATTTGAAAAAAAAATCATAGCAATGGTATTGAGGGTCCTTATAAACTGATTGATTGATTTAATGGGGTTTTTCTTACCAGTCAAGAATATTTGACTTATATCAAGATGTCAACAGCTATAGGTGAAGTGACAGAAATTGAACAGTGCTCTTTGGGAATTGTAAAGGAAGGGTTCTTTAATGTGCGACGCCTGTTGTGACATGTGGCATCGGTTTTTAAGGTCTCGTCCGAAGTACCTGATGACTTTCATTTCTAAATACTAAGTACTTGGCGAAAGAACAGTCATAACCAATTTATTAAGTTTCTGTCAGACCTGGCCGTGGTTCGAACCCTCGCCCTCCCACATACAAAGCAAGCACTCTCCAACTGAGCTTCCATAGTGGTCCATTTTTAGAATACAAAACCATAGATATTTTAAAGATTATGGCTGTAGTACTCAAAACTATAGACCTGTAAATTAATCAAAAATTGTAACTGATTACCCAACATTAGCTACATCTCAAACAATTTAAATGTAACATTCTTGTGGCAAATATTATTAGCAATAATCTTAACATTTTGACCCCATATGGGTTTTCCCTAGACCACCCCTTTAAACTGCTAAAATTTATCTCCAATCAACATACAATCCTAGAACTTCAATGCTTTAAATGTAAAATCCTTGAGCTAAATAGGGGTCCCATGTAGGGGAAAACAGAAAATGTCTTGAAAAGTGCTTATTCAAAACCTTCCCTATTCAAAATGTATCCCCTGTTTTCGAGGCAGTCTACTGAGGTGGTTGGACTTTAAAAAGGCTCTATAAATTATTAGTACAACACATGTTAATTTGTTGAATAATCATTGGATAACTACATGAATACTATTTTATGTAGAAATTGTCCTTGACAACGCATAACAACGGGACTCTACTAGGTATAGTCCCCCGACATCCAAGTATAGTCCCTCGCATGACACCCCCCCCAAACCAAATCAAATTACTCCCCTTTGTTCAGGTGGCGCTCTGTTTTGTTATTGTCTGATACAAAATGGCTTCTGACGACCGGTTTACAAATATTAATTCAAAAGATCTGAAGTTAAATTTGAAAATTAATTCTTGCTCAGATTGGAAAAGAAAGACGTGATGTACTAAAATTACAGACTTCTCCCTTGGGAACCATTCTATAGTGTTGTCTGGAAAAATATAGTGACCTCACCTATCAGCTTGGTCACTATACCTCTCCAGGCAACACTATAGGAGAACGGTTCCCTCGGGAGGGGTCCATAATAGATTAATAGAACCCATGCAATTCGTAAAATGTCATCTTCAACAAATATATAGCAGCTAGACCAGATATTTTTGATGTAGTATCCTTAGGTCAAGTAGTTCAATTTACACAAACCTTGACTTTAAGTCCTTTATAAATGGAATAAACTGTGAAGCATCCTTTTAAATTATTTGTATTTACGAATACTTTCAAATGAACATACAATAGAATGGTTAGAATTAACATAATTTGCACATTGCTTAATTTGGGACAGATTAAGTTTTAATTTGAACTGATCATTGTGGGTCCTCAAAAAAGAAAACTTTATGAGAGGCCATTGGTTAATGAAAATTTTCTATTGAATTACTGCAAGAGGTGTTGAACCTGTTAGTTGAAGAATAAGACACAAAGGCCTCTTGTTACCGTAATTTTAATTCCTGTGTCACCAATATTTTATGCAATGAAAAAATGTTTTAAATTTCTTTGAAATTTGTTGTATAGATATCATATTTTAAAGAAACTTTAAAGCTTGGTGTTACAATTCTTTGCTGAAGATGTTATGATAAATAGATGGACTTTGTATTGGAATAAAAATGTTATTGTCTTGTATAGAAGAATACCTTATAGTCTTGTTTTAATACTGTATTTAATGATTAAATGAAAGTTTATAAGAAAACATCTTTTTTTCTTTCTTTCAGCCTGTTGGCCCAAGAAAAGCACATTTTGTAAAGACAAGGTACAACAAGCCTGAAGTTTTGGAACCAATTCCATATGAGTTTATTGCATAAATATATTAAATACCTGTACTGAGTTGATCTTCGTTTTGTGGTTTTTTTGTTGTTTTTTTTTTTTTTTTGTTGTTGTTTTTTTCTTTACCATGTGATTTATATTGAGATAAAAAGTAAAGGAAAACGAAAAATGCCTAAAAAATTTGATGCATTATGTGTCTATCCCAAAGAGGATGTTGTAGAAACTTTCATCTCGTACCCATAGCATGAAGATATGAAATACTGTAGAATCATTAATTATTCATTGGGTTAAAATTTTGTGATATTGCTATTTTAAAAAAATCCGTTGGAGAAAATTTAGTGAAATTGAGTTTTATAAAATAAATCGCATTGGGAACTTGGTAATTAAAAATTTTCAATGACATTTAATTTTATGGTTTTCATGCATATTTGTGATTTTACAGTATTTCATAAGGATGTTTGATGCTGATGTATAAGCTACTGCAATTGTTTATCTGACAGGGCCAACAAAACATACTAGTCACTTGTTAAACAGCAAGTTCTTGAATTACATGCAAGTTTGAATCTTGGTTTGACATACAGGTCAATGTTGAATCTTGGTTTGACATACAGGTCAATGTTGAATCTTGGTTTGACATACTGGTCAAGGTTGAATCTTAGTTTGACATACTGGTCAAGGTTGAATCTTAGTTTGACATACTGGTCAAGGTTGAATCTTAGTTGACCAGGTTGAATCTTAGTTTGACATACTGGTCAAGGTTGAATCTTAGTTTGACATACTGGTCAAGGTTAAATCTTAGTTTGACATACTGGTCAAGGTTGAATCTTATTTGACATACTGGTCAATGTTGAATCTTAGTTTGACATACTGGTGGAGGTTGAATCTTAGTTTGACATACTGGTCAAGGTTGAATCTTAGTTTGACATACTGGTCAAGGTTGAATCTTAGTTTGGCATACTGGTCAAGGTTGAATCTTAGTTAGACTTACAAATTAGCTATGCCCAAAATGTCCCTTTTGCACCTTCCTAGTTTACCATATATAAGATCTGTGTCTTGATTTGAATATTCATGATCACCCTTGAAAATCTGAACAACAACAAACACCCAATTATTAACTTATAGCTCTTTCCTAAAAATTTTTGATTGAAAAAAATCAAAACTTTTAAACTATATCTATTGCATTTTTGTTATTTCAATTTCTTTTTAATATTTCTTTTAAATTGAACACCATGTAGTAAAAAAAATTGATTTGCGTATTAATTCATTTGAACTCTTGGGTGAGGCCCAATTGGATCATTAAAGTCACTAAATTTCAGCTTTTTTCCTTAATCTGTTCTATGTACAGAAAAATTCATAGAGGATTTTTTAATTTAAGAATAGAATTTGTTTAAGTCAAAAGTTTTTTTTTAATTCAATGTTACTGTAAGGTGAGGCTTGAATTAAAGAAATATTTTGAAAAAACCATGAGATAAACAATTATGGACCAGTAGTAGCTTCATTGAGGTGGTAGAACCTGAAGTTAGAAGTGTCTACAGAAAATTGCCAATCATTGCAAGTTATTTTTTAATTCATATTGATAATTGTTCAACTATGCATCAAAAGTTTCCATAATAATTAAGTTGCCCCTTCAGACCATACGTACATGCAAAATATTTACTGTATTAAATATGTAAAGGATTTAGTCCCCCAGTGATGAATTGTTGAACAACCAGTTTGACCAATGTAAGCCAGTGGCAATATTTTCAATAAACTTATCAGTAAGAGCTAGACTCAAAGAAGGTCATAACTGGTTATTTGTGTGCTAGTATGTGTGACAAATTAATGGGATGGTGGAGGAAACTGGAGTACCTAGGAAAATGGCTGACTTTCAAACAAACCAGCAAACATTTGCTCTAGAGTTTGACCCTCAGCAGAAAGTAGATTTATTATAAGGGCCAATATAATTTTTATTTCATTAGCAAGGTAATGCTAATGGCGGCTTATTAACTCAAAATATTTTCAGATTTATAGCCATATGATTAATTTGGGATTTGTTGTAAAGCCAGATGAACAGAACACAAAAGAATTATCTTGAGCATTTACTGGAATGATTGCATTGGGAATAAGATTTCAATGAGTGGTATGGTGCGCTGAAACAGCTAGATGTTTATCAAAACATAGCCAATGAATTTATGTTCAAAAACTGTTCACCAAAAACGATCGTTAATTTACCATTGAAATTGTATTACCAAGGATCAGTTGCACACACACACAAAAAAAAGATTAAATAAGGATTAATGACTTGTTAAATTAAATGTCGTAAAATTTAGTCTTATTTTGTAAAACTGGCCCAAGAATTACTTTAGCTGATCAATTGAAAGATAGTTATTGGTAGTGACTGTTCTTTTGCCAAGCACTCGGCATTTAGAAATGAAAGTAATGTGTCCTTCGGATGAGACCTTAAAAAGGGATGTCCTGTGTTACGGTAGGCATGGCAAGTTAAAGAACCCTCCCCTGTACATTACCCTATGTGCACTGCAAAGGTAAAAATTTCTGCCACATCACCTATAGTTGGTACGGAAGCCGACAAGTGCCACTTACAAAAAATAAATTAAGTCGTAATTACGACTTACTATCTCGTAATTACGACTTAGTTATGTCGTAATTACGACTTAGTATCTAGTAATTACGACTTAGTTATGTCGTAATTACGACTTACTATCTCGTAATTACGACTTAGTTATGTCGTAATTACGACTTAGTTATGTCGTAATTACGACTTACTATCTCGTAATTACGACTTAGTATCTCGTAATTACGACTTAGTTTTGTCGTAATTACGACTTAGTTATGTCGTAATTACGACTTAGTTATGTCGTAATTACGACTTAGCTATGTCGTAATTACGACTTAGTTATGTCGTAATTACGACTTACTATCTCGTAATTACGACTTAGTTATGTCGTAATTACGACTTAGTATCTCGTAATTACGACTTAGTTATGTCGTAATTACGACTTACTATCTCGTAATTACGACTTAGCTATGTCGTAATTACGACTTAGTTATGTCGTAATTACGACTTAATTATGTTGCATACGAGAGCCTTTTGGGCTCAGTTTGGTAAAACAAAAAACTGCTTTTCGCGTACTTACGTGAAACATTCGCGTATTAACGCGTTACTTTTGCATTGTAATATCGCGTAAATTGATATAAAAACTTCACTGTCCGTTTTATTCATTTTTTATTTTTATATTTCTTTCTTGCTTGTTTATTAACTTATTAATGAAATAAATTAATAGATTGTTTATTTTATCAACATCTTTGATTAATTCTGCCTTGATTTTTAAGTTCAGCACCTTGACCACTAGCTATCGAAGTGTGAACTTCTCGACCACTTCTTAGCTGCCCGACTCCTCGTTAGCTAGTGACCAAACTCGGCTGTCGAACTGTTGACAACTCGAACTGCCGAGGGGCCGAAAAACAGATAGCTTTTCGACCACTTAGTGTCTATATCTCGGCCATCATTTGTATACTTTTATTATGTGATATTGCGAGCACCGAAGGTTAAAACTCAAAGCGGCGATGGGTATGAGACCGCTAATTCGAACGCGACTCATGTATATACTGTACGATTACGTGTTTGTTCGCTTTTCGAAAGTCAGTTGTTTTTTCCGGGCACTCTGGTTCTTCCACCATTGTGGAACTTACCGCCTACACATAAATGAAAGCATCTTAAACCAGGCCTAGAACACTTCACTCCACTCATTTCTTTTGGGAGTTTACGGTCGGAATAAAATATCGATGTGTTGTAGCAACGCAAATTAATTAAGAATAGTGAAAAGAAAATAGCCTGTGATACTCATGTAAAGGCATAATTAAATACGACGGTTGTTTCATTTTTGTCACATTCTACAATGACCTACGAGATACAATTTGTTTACAAATAAAGTTATCTCATTGGTGCATCACAAAATAATTGTGTAAAAGTAAACTTCAGTTTGATCAACCATTTAAATTTGATCACCTATTCTAAATAATAATAATAATAATAATAATGTCAGTTATAATTTAACACAAATTTAATAGCGTACATACTGAAAAGACACATATTGTTTCAAAATTCTGGTAACACCAACTGCCTGGTATAACTTTCTTTCATACACTGCATCATCTAGCAAAGCATAACCATTTTGTTCCATAAGCAAAAGGCACAGGTCCCTCACAGTTTCATCATAT
>CM056604.1:17668473-17716357 GCA_029721355.1 Tegillarca granosa
GGATGAATGGTTTTTAGATCTGTTTATATTTGATAGCTTTGTCATGGCAGCTTGGTAGGGGCCATGCTGGTAGATTGGTCCAAAACACTAGCTTACTGATCACAGCATCTCTCGTCCCCTAAACTGGTGTGAAAGGCAAATGACAATAATAAAAAAAAAATTCAAAAATTAAAAAGTTTTTTTTGGTGATTCTAGCATACAAAATTATTGAAATAAACTTTCTTAATATAAAAGGTGCTGTGTATCAACTTTTCTCAAATAATTTATCTTTTTTTTTTTTTTTTTTTTTTTTTTTTTTTGCTGCCATAATTTGCAGAAAATTTTCATTAAATTTTTTTTGAATTCCATCTTTTCAGATACTTGAGTGAAAAAGCTTGACAGATCTCTTGTTGAAGTTTGGTGATTTTGTCCTGGTACTCCTTTTTTCTCCACAATTCCTGAACCTAAAATTCCAATGAATACCTCTTTATATAAACATAAGATTTTTGACTGAGATGTAAAAGAAAAAAAATTATATCATTCCACTTTTCAAGCTCATGGCTGTGTGAAAATCTTGCAGAATATCCTTGGCACAAGTTTATTTTGACTGTAGGTTTCCAATTGGGAAAACTGTAAAAGGACCCTAGACTTCTTTTGTGAACATACAAAAGCTAGACCATAGGTACTTTTGATGTAACTTCCTTGGGCCCCATAAAAAAATTAACTGTTGTGCACCAAATGGTTAAACTGAAGATATATCATTTTAATTAGTTTAAGATCATCTCTGACAATTCTTCTAGTGATTGGATTGTAAGGCCCAAAGAAGGAACCTGAACATGAAGCCTCTGAAATTGTTAAAGAATCATTTAATACTGATATGTACAGGAACTAGACCTTGGATATTGTAATCATCACATCCTTTGGAAACTACAAAATTGGCACAAACCTCCAATGTGAAATTTCAAAAGAAAAACTACTGGGCTTATTTTGAGATATGTCTATGTGCTTCTAAAGGACTCAAAATAGTTTACTATTTAAATGCTTGGCTGCCGCTACTTTTTGTCAGACACAGCCAAGGATAGAACCAGCAAACTTCCTGTGTGAGCAATGATTTTGCATCAACCTTACCAATTACTTAATTCCTAACTAGGTCAGGGGGCCTCGGTGGCCAAGTGGTCTAAAGTGCGCACTTACAGATTACAGTGCCTCTAACTGCCTGGGTTCGAGTCCCACTCGGGACAGATCCTTTTGTGAGAAAGTTTGTCAGTTGGCTTGCCGAAGGTCGGTGGTTTTCTCCGGGCACTCCGGTTTCCTCCACCATCCAAGAACTGACCGCCTCGAAATAAGTGAAAGATTCTTGACAGGGGCGTAAAACACCATTACTCCACTCCACTCCACTCCTAACTAGGTCAGAGAAACAGTGAAGCATATGCACTGATTTGCTATAAATAACAATTGAAAAACAAATCAAAACTGTTTTGAATAATTACGTTTTATCACAGATTTTGGCATGATCATAATTATAATAAATAAGAATAATAAATAAAAATGATGAATTTGTGCATGAAAAAAAACATAGGTGAAAAAATACATAAAAATTCTACAAAGCATTTAAACATATAAATTTATAAAAATTGTACATGAAAATAAATAGAGACGACTCTTACATCGGACAGTCTTGTAAATTTACTTTCAAATAATGTACTGATATATATTATACATATTTATACATATCACAGATAAGCTTGATCAAGTTGAGGCAAAATTTTGTACAAAAAGTCTTCATAAAATTAAGACATAGGAAATGAGCTGAGTAATGGTGTTTAACGTCCCACTCAAGAATATTTCACTCATATTGAGACATCATCAGCTTTAGGCGAAAGATATTTTGCCTGTGTATTTGTGCTGATGGCATAGACACTGGAAATGTATAATTAATTGTAGTGTATATTTACATACATAAAAACACACTACATGTCTAAACATTTCCTGAATTTGTCAATTTGATATAGCGTAAATAGAAAAATTTCCATGTCAATATTCTCAAGACATTTATTCACATACTTTAATTTCATGTAATATGGTGACAGCCAGCGCAAATAATATTGACTTTTTATATTAGCATTAGTTTTACTTTAGCATCTAACTTTACTCCTCAACTGACGCGAAAAAAATAAATGATAACAATAATTTCCCGATTTACAGTATAAAAAAATTACATGAGTAACAATCTATTGTGAATAACTTGGCATGGAAAATAAAAAACTTGTAGTGGTAATCTCACCTTATATACTTATATTCAAAATTATCCTGTATAACAGTACAACCTTATAATAATGCCTCTGGGTAACTTAGCCACTTTGCCTATCATTAAGGTGTTTTTAACCACAAGTTTAGCTGATTTTTTTCTGTATAACTTACCCTTGATTTTTCGCCAAACCCCTTTAAATCACAAAATCTGACTGGGGAATGGTGCGGATGAATCAAGACTTTTTGTATTCTACAATTATGAATCCTGATTAAATAGAACATTTAAGAAAAAAGTAAAGTAATGTGTCCCAGATTTTTGAATTATAAATTGTAAAATAATGTGTCCCAGATTTTTGGATTATAAATCGTAAAGTAATGTGTCCCAGATTTTTGAATTATAAATCGTAAAGTAATGCATCCCAGATTTTTTAATTATAAATCGTTAAGGAATGTGTCCCAGATTTTTGAATTATAAATTGTAAAATAATGTGTCCCAGATTTTTGAATTATAAATCTTAAAGTAATGTTTCCCATTTTTTTTAAATTATAAATCTTAAAGTAATGTGTCCCAGATTTTTGGATTATAAATCGTAAAGTAATGTGTCCCAGATTTTTGAATTATAAATTGTAAAGTAATGTGTTCCAGATTTTTGGATTATAAAACGTAAAGTAATGTGTCCAAGATTTTTGAATTATAAATTGTAAAGTAATGTGTCCCAGATTTTTGAATTATAAATCGTTAAGTAATGTGTCCCAGATTTTTGGATTATAAATCGTAAAGAAATGTATCCCAGATTTTTTAATTATAAATCCGTTATCAACAAGAATCATATATTGTAGCTAAAAAACGTTCTTGGATATAGTCAATGCAAACACAATATACTCCCTATCCACACACATTAAATAATTAAAACCTCTTACACACCCAAACGGGGTAATAGTTTATCAACTCCACATGGCATTCAGAAAAGAGAACATCACAAAATAATGTCCCAAAATTAAAGTGAATGACAGAGTGTAATTCTTTTTTTTATCATTAAGCTTGATTCATAACAACTGTTAAACAGCAAAAAACTTTATGACTAGCTATCCTTAAAAAATCTTTAATAAACAAAAAACAATTTCTTAAAGCAAGAACACAAGTTGAAAGAAATACTGCATCAATAGAAAGTAAAATCCATATAGATTTAAACTTCATCAGATTTGAAAAACACTTCGCTTGCAAGTCTTCATCATTAAATATCAATCAAATTTATGGTAGTCTAGCTATCTTCACAGATGTAAGTAAAAAAGAAATCCTTTAAACATATATCACTTGGCATGTATTTATATATGCAGCGTCTTCTCGAATAAAGACGTTAAGCCGGAGGTTCCGTGTACCCGACAGCCTAACGGGGCACGATAAAGATCCCCTATGTTTATCGAAAACAGAGTAGGTGTTTACGCCGGCATAGGGCCCCTTCACTTATATCATCAAAATTAAGGCATCCATGCTTTTGACCCCCCTTTATTAAGACCCCTATTCAGAAACAGGCTTCAAATAACCCCTCCCCTTAAAACTTTTATCAAAATTCTTCTCTTGGCGTGCTCTGGCACTTGGTTTAACTATACCCTGGCTCTTGTCCCGGGGTACTTCACTTATAGCTCGGCATCCCCTCTCCCTATGCACTTTCCTGCTCTGACGCGGTGCTGGGGTCTTCGTTTGTGACAGAGTATAACAACTTAATAGATAAATTCACTTAAACGAAAAAACCAAATCAAATAGTCTGCACAATGGCCACAAGGCCCCATGTAGACTTAAAACACACTTAATCTGCTGCTGTATATATGCATTTAATACTCGGTTAAACAGATATATTTTACATATCAATGACAGAGTTTTTTAAAATTAATTTTAATTCGAACAGTTTTACCTTCCCCAACTAACACCATTACTAATCCACAAGTTTCACAACTCTAATTGTTTACCATATTTCAGATATTTTGAAATCTATTCAATCCTCACTAAATAATGTCTTTACAGAGTCCATGAGAACTTTCATTGATCACCAAATTTCAAATACATATTCTGAAATCTTTTTCTCCCTTTCAAACCAATCTCTTTACAGAGTTCTCGAGTCTGCATTATTAACAACATTTATTGGTCACCAAATTAATTTCGGACAGTCTGAAATCAAAATCTTCGGTCTACATAAAATATTTCAAGGGGAAGACATAGTTAACACATAACAATATTTGAGCAAATAATATTGATATCACAAGATTGGCAGTTATTACAGGAATGAATTACTATGTTAAAACATGATATACAAATTAAATAATTTAACTAACATGTACATATTATCTTTTTAAAAAATTAAAAGTCATTAAGAATTCAAAATAAAGTATAAAGTCAGACAGCGCCAGGTCAAATCTATAGACTTGGTAATGTCATCATGTCTCTTTAAAATTGATATGAATTTGGACACAAACTCTTTACAAATAAATCAGATACTATGATTCTAATGAATTTATACAAATAAATGTATTATGCCATATGTAATGGATGAAACAGCTGAATCAAATATGTGCTTGGCTACTGCACATCTTTCCAAGTAAGGCACATGAATTGAAACCACACAAAAGTTGTTGCATTAATTAAAAAAGCTATGTTGAGGGGTATGGAACTTGTTCCTCTGAACAATACATCATAAAATACAGTCTAAACTGAATACCTGTATGTACTACAGGAAATACCTGTACATACTACAGGTAATCCCTGTATTTAAAATGTTAATGATTTTTAGCACTAGCTTACTTTAAAATGATTATACAGTTTAAATATTTTAAACATTTTAAAATTGTCCCATTTTTTTGGTTCATGTAACTTCTTACTTTACTGATAAATATACTGAATTTAAATTGTTAGAACATATATTTTGATAATAAGGCATTTCCAGGTTCTATTTTGTAAATGGTTTTACTTTTGTCTATCGCTTTACAACTATATGCATGGCTGCATTTGTAAACACTGCAAATGGATTCCTAATTCTGTTTTTGCATTTTTTCTCACATTTCGTAAATTAATACTGTAAAGTAATTCACTTTAATTTGTATCAAATGTCATCTGTCCTCATTTGATGAGGTGTCGGACATATCATCCCTGGTATTGGGATCTGACTTTTTTGCTTTCCTTTTTGCTTTTCTCGCTGCAAGCTGTTCCTTGTGCAGCTTCTCAGCTTCTAACTTTTCCTTATCTCTTCTTTCCCTCTTTGAGTCTATTACAAGCTTAGCACAAACCTCTAAAGGTGCTGGCTCCACAATATCACTTCCTGAAATATCATGTTTAAATAATGTATTTACTTTATATTAATTTAAGATAAAAATTTCTAAGGAACCTTATAAAAACTCTATCTATTTCAAGCATATGTATTACAATTTGTTCATTTTCACTCAGTATATACTTACAAATGGCTTGGCATTTGAAAATGACATCCGAATCATTATTTCAATTAATCCTTAAAAAGAAACTAATTGACAGGATTTGAATATTGTTAGGTTTATTGTATAATTAAACAATAATAGGGACCCTAACACTGGTTGAATTTCCGTAAATTATTATTTTTATCCAGTATTTGCTGTTAACAATAATTTACTGTAATTTTTTTCTTTTCTTTTTTTTCTTTCTTTCTTCTTTTTTTTTGGAAAATCAAATTCTGTACAAAGACTGACAATATCTGTTAGCATGCTAAGGGGTTTTGTAACTGTCCTGAGTTTTTTGGGGGGCAATATTTGAATTTGCAATACAAGTAGAGGTAATGCATCCTATGACATAATTAAACCCAGAAGGAAAAAATAATTTAGCATAAAATGAAAGAACTAAAAGTAATCAACTCTCCAGATCAATCTAATTAAACAAAAACGAACCCATTCTACTCATGCAATCTACTTCAAATTTTACATACATATCTACTTATCTCCCTTGTTGACAAGAGAGCTAACTGATAGAAATACACAGAATGGGATGACTTAAACAAAGAGGTAGTTGATAGATGTTAGAAATTTTCTTTGATATGCAACTTAAACTGACAGGAAATACAGAAACAGAAATTGTCTTCATTTAGAATTACAGCAAATGGATCAAGGAATGGGCATTATTTTACTACCCATCCATTAATGGAGAAACTTGACAATGCAATACAGTATACTAAGGACCTACCAAAGACTTTTTTTCAATGAAGTAAATTTATACAACTACGGTGTTCTATAGGTATATAAACTAAAACTGAATAAAGAATAACCAATAATAATAGTAATTCCTACAAAGAAAGTATATACTACCAACATGCATTAACAGAGACAGATAACTATAAAAATATCAGACAAGCAATAATGATGTCGTAATGCCAAATAGCTGTCAGAAAGACAGACACAGCTTGCCTGATCAAAAGTAAATAAATAATTAAATAAATAAATAAATAAAAATAAAATAAATAAATAAATTGTCCAAAAACTGAAGGCTGATGCCAATTTATTTTTACACTGGCAAGTGTGTTTAATATATACCTCATAATTGCTTGACCATCATTTTTGGGGTTCATAGTAAAAATATCATATATATTCAACATGCACTTAGACATTCTATTAAAGTGAAGATGTGCAAACTTTTGCTAAATAACTGCACATCTTTATAGAGAGGAAAACAATTCTACTATAATTCTATGTTTGAGTGATAATTAATTAATGACTTCATACTTATTATTTCTCCCCTTTCATTTGGTTTGCCTGTAGAATTGAATTAAATGTTAATAGGAACACTCATTTGTAAATAGTGATGGTCTACAGAAAGCTAACTTCAGCACTAATGCGATTTAACATTAAAAAAATAAATTTCATCAACAACTTCTTTACTTAAAACAATGGCCATGCAAGCATTAAAATTAATGTCCCATGTTGCATAAAAATATTTACAAGAGAAAGAAAAAAAGTTGTTGAAATAAACAATTTCAACATAATTAAAGACACAAAAAACACTGATTTAGTAACTTGTACATTTAAGATCTTAAGACCTGCAGCCTGAAGAATTGGTGAGCCTCGTATGCTCATATTTGACCCTTGAAAGTATGATTTTGAAGAAAAAAATTAAATTCAAGCCCAGACTGTAGAAAAATGGTCTTACTCTTGAACTTGAAGTTGCTTTTTCTGGCCTCTAAAATCAAGGAGCAAATTAAAGGAATTTAAGACTGATATTTACTTAGTAATATAATGAAATTGCAATCTGTTACCAGTCCTTAATCTGTAAGGACTATGACCTGAAAACCACAGCATCTGTGTGCTATAAAAATAAAAAAACATTCTAAAGTGAAAAAAGGTTATTCTTTAGTATAGTATTCAAGTGCTTAGATTAGCATTTTGATGAATTTAAAAATTGAGAATTGAAAAATAAGCCATGGTGATTTTTAGTATCTTATGGTGTCAATTTCAGCTGTTTGTTAAATATTTTAATCAAGCTGAATGTATATATTTTACAATTTTCTAAAACACCAAAAATAACAAACCTAAAAGTTTTCTGGCCTCCACACCATCTATTATAGGGTTCAGCCAAGTGGAATGTCGAGTATCAGTGAGGCCGGTTATCCTCGGGACATAGATATAAAATATACATTCTAATATATCTTTCTTCTGAAGACCTCGCTTCATGTTTCTGGTAGCTGAAAATTATAAACAAAAATAAATCAAATTATGCAAGCATGCTGGTAGGGTCTGGATGTCTTGTCATGAGAATTTATGAATTCCCGGTGCAAGAACAACATGTGATAGCTCTTAATCAGGAAATATTTATTTGTTTAATTTCACGGGATAAACAAATAGGGAATAAAAAATATTAGTATTATTTGAAAAAAAAACAGTGTAATTTACCAGTACAACAATGACAAATCTTTAAACAAGATAATAGTAATGGTTTCTTAATACATGTATATCTGATATGTTGTTGCTGCTAAAAAAGAACAACAACCAATGCATTGCTTTTCCAACATGATCGCTAATCCATTAAATCAATTATCACCCTGGAAATATGTAATATAAAATGTGGATAGGTAGTGTCTAGTTGTTTACCATTAATGCACCTAGGCTTATTGAAGTTTTTATAGTAACTGATTAGAAAAACAAATCTGATAAAATTAAAGATTGTATTAATCTTGGTAAACCTTAACAATCATAGTTTTAGACTGAAGTGAATTAATTGGGGTTTAATGCTTCATTCAAGATTCTTTTACTTTAATACAAACACTCAGTTCAGGGATAGTGGTGGAGGAAACCAGAGTTCCCTTTTAAAACTGCCATCTTCCATAAGTGACCTGACAAACATTTTTTTGAACTAAGATCTTTCTGAATGGGATTCCAGTCTTTGTAGTGAAAGACCCTGTGATTGGTTAGTGCATGCTTTAGACCACCTGACCACTGACACCAGTTATGGTTTTGGTCCTTTAAACATTTTTAAAAACATTTAAAACTTTTTTAAGAACAATATATCTAAATATATTTTAAGAACATTGAGAACATTTTACAACCAAATTTCTTTGATATCGCTTCTTCAACAAATGATTTAATTGATATCCACAAGATGTAGATTCTTCACTAACCATGTAACACAACATCTAAAGCCTCTTCAATCTCTGATGCGGAAGGATATAAATCACATTCTCGGAAAAACTGTTCTAAATCTGTAAACTTCCAGTTCTCCTCCAAATGCCTTTTCTATCAAATACACTCTCATATCCTGTCAAAAAAAAAAAAAAAAAATCAATCGAATAAAACTACCATTCATAATGATCAAATTTTACAATGATTTAGAAACAAGTTATGATCAAGGGAAAAAATTTCAAAGTCATGAACACCATGGTTATCATATCATACATAATCTATGTTTCAAGTTTTTATATAACTCCAATTATCCATTAATAGAAACCCAATTTTTTGTAAAGCTCTGTAAAAATTTCTTGGTAAACTTTTTTTAAACATGAAATATCATGATGAAGTTATGACTTACAATGTGTTACATCCATTATTCATTCATATTTACTAGGTAAACTTTTTAAATGTTAAATATCATGATGAAGTTTTGACTTACAATGTGTTACATCCATTATTCATTCGTATTTACTAGGTAAACTTTTTAAATGTTAAATATCATGATGAAGTTTTAACTTACGGCGTCTTGCATCCATGTATTCATTCATATCTTTAAATGTAAATGGTGTAGATGGTTTTTCTACTCCATGTCTGGTCTGGCATCTTGACAGTGTTCCTTTATAATCTTTTACCATCTTCCTAAATGTTGATCCATGCCATTGTGCCTGAAAATAAGAAAATACACAATTATTTTGTGAGAACTATTTTTTCAAAATTGTCAGGAAAACCATCTAGTTTCCTCGTTTGTCTTGTCTATTAAGTGTACATTAACTAAAATCTTTAACATCTAAAACAAAGTCTTCATCAGAGACAACAGATATTTTTATTTGACTATTCTTTTAAAATATTTAAATTGAATATCATACTACAGATAAGTACTATGGTTCAAAATAGCTAGTTGGATTAGGTACATTTGTTTGAAAAAGTCCAACACATCAATGGAATAGTAATCAGGACACAACCACATCCACAAAAGAAGGCCCATGATTGATTCCCTCCAGTCTTATTGGTCCAGGTTGCAAGACAAGGGGCTACTAAGACTGAAGGTTGTCTAGGTTTCTTTAAAATTAGTAGGAGCTGTCTTTAAACAATTTTTACCACACTTCCTATATAATTTTTTTTTAGATTTAAGTTTCGACTAGAAGGACAAAATCGTCATTAATAATATTTTTACGGAGTTTGAGAACAAGATCATGATAGGAACATCCTCATTGAGCCAAGAAAAAGTATACAATTGGAGATTTTACTGATAATTTTACTTTTTATAAGTTAATTTGATTTTCTATGGACTTAACTGGTATTTATTATTCACTTTCATGATGACAATAATATAGAGGGGAATGAATATAAAATTATCCAAATATTTAAAACCATTCACCTTTCTTTTCAATTTCTCAAACTTTTTACGAACAACAAAACCTCGCATATGTTTTTGTATCTGGATAGCAGCATCTTCTAATTCTTTTTTTGTTGGACCTGTTTGTTTAGGATGGTAAACTCTGAAAGTGAATGAAAGAGTTTTAAGTTGTGATTGGTGTCTTGAAACAAATATTTCATATTCAAAGTTGAAAAATATGTTAAAGGATGGAAAAAAAAATTCATCCTGTAAATCTTCTCAATTTAAGGGAAGTAACCCTATTAATGAAATATGTAACAAATATACAATATGATTAAAATGTCTTTATGCACAATAAAACATAATGAGTGTATGATATGGATAAAATAATTTATTGTAGAAAATTATTCCTAAAAATAAAATTCAAAATAAAGTTTGAATTTTTAATATGTCTTCCAGTAATTATTCCATCAATAAAAGAAAGGTAATACTTACTGATAGATTTCAACATGTGGACCAATCACAGATATCTTTGAAGAAGCTTGCTGATGGTTGTTATGGAGTCTGAAGTAAGATTAACCAATCAACATAAAGATTTTAATTTGAAAATGGAAAATATTTCTCTATGGTATAGGCTGGCCAAATATGATAATTACCAGTAAATAAAGAGAAAATGAACTTTTGCTAAACTCAATCAGAATTAAAACATGAGATTGAAATCAGTCATTAAGATGCAATATATTAATTAGTTTTTCCCCTTAAAGGGAGATAACTCCCAATATCTAGATTTTTGCTCATAATGGCAAACCTGTAAAACCTTGAACACATTTAATATTGGTTAATTCTGACTAGAAATAATACAAATTCAACAAATAAAAAAATAGATAGTGTCATCAAACTGAAAACAAGCTGCAAATTCTCCAATAAAGTGTTAATGATCGATACATCACATTCAATCAAGCCATTGCAAATAGGTATTACATAAAAAATATCAAACAAAACACTTCTATAAAATAACAAATCTGGGTTAAAAATCAATTTAAAAATTAAAAGTTTTTATTTTTTTAATTTTTAATTTTTTTTTTTTGAAAAAAACCTCTGGATCTGTTCAGATCTATTTCAAAATGTTAATGTAAAAAAACTTACATGGTTAAAAGATTATCTACAACAGTAAATTAAACAATAAACTTTTTGAAAAGTTAAGGTTTTTTTACTCCAAATTTTGCAAGAAGTGTCAATCAAAATTTGCAAACAACATTAAGAACTGTTAAACATAAAAGTTAAACACTTGTAAAAAGCATTTAAAAAATGTTAAAAAAAACTTCTAATTGCAAGATTAATGTTAAAAACTACTATTTTCCATTCTCATGCCAAAAATGTTTTTCAAAAAAAAAAAAAAAAAAAAAATAAAAAAATAAAAAAAAAAAAACAAAACTTTCTATTAAATGAATTTTAAAATTCAGGCTTATTTATATCATCAGATTCCTCATCCCTGTGAAAATGAAAGAAAATAAAAAATAAAAGTTAAAAAATACCATAAATTTAGCATACGGTAAAAGTGTTTGAAAAAAAAAACAGAAATTTTCCTATATGTAAAATTAAGGCTATTTGCACTATCAGTTTAGTTTATATATAAAAAAAAGTAAAAATGCAAGACTATAGACTAATTAAAAGATCAAAGCTCAATATTGTTAAGAGGTTTGTGGTTTACTGGGCATCACCACTCTCCAGTAAAATGAAGTGTCTTAGAGTAAGTAAGTAGTTGTTAAAGTCGCATCAGCAATTTTTTGCAGCTTTTCGCAGCTATGAAGTGTCTAAGAAATCAAACTTTGGCCCTTAAGTCACTACGAAAATATGATTCACCAAGCCTTATCTCTAGTTACTTAAATTATACGACTCCCAAAAAACTTTTCCCTGCAGTAAGTAAAAGTATGAGATTTCCAAAATTGTGAGTCTGACGAGTAAAAGCCTACACCTCACCAACTGACCATGTATCTCCAACTAAACAGTTCAGCTTTTTGTTTTAGCTACTCAATCCTTAATAAAAACAACTACAACATACCTAGGACTGAATTCTTATTGTACTGGTTCTAGTGTGAGAAAGTTTGTCTATTTTCCTTCCCAATATTGATTTTCTCTAAGTACATTGTATTCTAGTTTCAGCCATCCCAGAACTGACTGCTTCAATATAAGTGAAAAAAATCTTGACTAGTGTTGAACATCATTCTTACATTCCATTCTACTCTTCAAAGTGATAATGTACTCATACAATTATTATTCATTTCCAGTCATTTCTACTGGTACTTGTGTAGAAGTATGTCTAGGGAGTGTATTTTATTTTACTTGAAAAATATGCATAATTTTACTTACTGTTCAGCAAGCTCCTCCATTTTTCTTTCTCGTACTTTTGCATTCTCATCTCTGATTTCTTTGTATGTATTTGCCCATTCCTTTTGTTCCTGACTTACTGCTGGTCTATTGTAGATTGCTTGTGTTCTTTCCACATGTGCTTTGTGTTGTCTTAAAATAAAACAGTTTACTGTAATTGTTGTTTGATTTTTTTTTGCCTAATGTCTCTAGTACATTTAAATTAGTTTTTCAATTTTTTTTTAAATTATGAACTATAATTTGAGTTAAGTTGAGTAATGTTGTTTTATACCCTATTTTAGATTTTTTTTACTTACATCAAGGCAGTCAGTTATGGAATTGTGGAGAAAACTGGAGTTCCCCTAAGAAAACCACTGATTTTTGTTAAGCAAGCTGACAAACTTTCTCACACTAGAATCTGCCCAAGTGGGATTATAACCTTTGTGGTGGGAGGCACTGTGATCTGAAAACATGTGTTTTAGACCATTTGGCCACAGAGGCCCCAAACTATAATTTTGGTTTTCTAGATGCAATAGATGATGGAAATTTGTACCCCATTTTTAGAGTATATATACACCGATTTCAGAGCATGACTCCTCTGTACTAATAACAGAAAGACAAACAGATTGTTCTAAACAGATAGACAGTCATATAGCAGTGGCAAAAATATCCACTTTTTGTGAAAATGATGGTATAGTAAAGAAATTCCTGGAGAATAATTCAAGGTAAAGTGAAGTAAAATCTTGAATATACTGACTGGAAAAGAAGAACTTCTTCAAAGGGACATAACTCCGTGAATCTAGTGGTTGTGGTCTCTCAATTTTTTATATAAAGTGCATTAATTTGATTTTATGTATATTTATACCAAATAAGATGATAGGGTTCAAATAGCTATAGAGATAAAGCCTGAACAAAGCCAATGGACAGACAAGGAAATTACTATATCCCTACCCTTCCCAACCAAAACAGAGAGCAGTGTGATTTTGACTTTAAGTTTTCGTTCTGAGGTTTCCAAGGCAATTAAGAAAACAATGTTTAAGTTATTGAAGTTCTACTGTATGGTTAATGTTTTATTTACCACTAAATCAATTAGAACATATAAACCATTCAGATATTACATGTTTTAGAGAGATAAACATTTTAATGACCAAAATAATCAATATATACCGCTGTTGTTCTAACGCTGCCTTTCTTTCATCTTCCATTTTATATCTCTCAGTACTGATCAATTTTTTATAGTTACTCCTAGCAACATAGCCTCGAAATATCCTAAAAAATATAAAACATCAATTACTGAAATAAAGAGGTGAATTATTATTAGTTGAAAGAATATATAACTATAAGGTTTTAAAGTGAATGAATGAAGTTGGAATGTATGAATTATATCATCATTACTAGTATTTTTGTATGGTTCATATACCTTTATGCTACAGGACATTGTGTATTGGAATATATTTTAAGTAACAGTTCAAGATGAAACTTAAGGGATGCACTTACTAATTATCTTAATAAATAAATAAACAAATTTTTAAAAATTACAAAATTATTTAATTTTAAAATCTGCCCTTCTTTTGAAACAGAATCTCTTTCAGAGTTTATTATCCCAATTTTTGCTAAATTCATATCATAATCATGAGAAAAATCAGTCAAAATCACAATTTTCAGACCTGAACTGTAACTGAAGTTTTTAACTAACCTCTGAATGTCAACAGCCGCCTTAGCTTCTCTCTGGATCTGAGCCGCCATTGCTTCCTCTTCCTATGAAACATTTACAGAATTGGTATTAGAACATCATTTTATAAACCAAAAAATTAATTAAGAATATTCGAACTCAAGTTATGTGGTACTCTTTAAAAACATGATTGTTGTTACAATTCAATTATAAATGAAAGTGAAAAAAGCCTTATAGTTTTATCAATATAGGAATAGTCATTTTATAAAACCACTTCCATAGGCAAAATTTAACTCTGAGAAATATAATTATCTCTTATTGAAAATATTGTAGCAACCAGTGTATCTTGTATTAACGATCCAAATTTTCATTTTTTGACTGATTAATTAAAACTCTCAAACCCATCATGGGATTATGGATTCATAGTATAATTTTTATAACTGAGTGAGTGAATGTTGTCCAGCTAATTAATGATAAATATGCTTCAAGAACCAAAACTGATGCAAGGATCACTGTCTTTTGGTTTTGCACAAATATCTGAATAAAACACAGAGGCAAGTCCAAGTTTTAAGTGAGGGTGCCATTAAATGCACAGCTGAAGGCTAAGGGATCTGGGTAAAAAAAATTGAAAAAATGGCACAAAACATTTCATTTTGGTGCAATCTAAGCTGCATTAAAGAGATAAGTCTGTAAGATTGAAACTTTTCATAATAATGTATAAACAGTGACACAAATGAGAAGAAACCCCATCCCCCACCCAGCTAAATTCCACTAAAACACTTTCCTTGGTTTAATGGCATTGCATTTAATTCATATTAGAAAACTAAAGAGAAATTCTATATGTTTCTATTAACTTCAAAATGTGTTTTCTGATAATTTAAAGCTTAAATCAGTTGTATATACTCACTGGATCATGTATATTAGAAACTTGTGGTATTGGCCTGCCAATATGAGCAATAGATGTTTGTTTTGTTGAATGACTAGTAGTTGTCTCCCCTGACACACCTTGGTTCCCAGTTTCATCACCAGGGCTTTGTTCTGAAGACTGAACCTCAGTATTATTTACATCACCATTAGTGACATCACTTGTCTCTACATTGTCACCATTTGTCACTATATTGTCACCATTTTTCACAACATTTTCACTATCTATATCAAAACCAACATGTTTTCCACTGGTTGGTCTAGAATTTTGTCCATCATTTTCCATAGTTTTATCACTGAAGAATGTATTTTCACATGTAAGTGTAAATGGCAATTCATCTGCAAAGAATGAAACAAAAAATACACAGTAAAAACAAGAACTGTCAGAAGAAATAGGAAGCTGAACTCATGTTTGATGTATAAAAAAATTAAACATACTAATTAACTTGTGATTTACACTGAATTCATTGGATATGTCAAATAAACCATTATTATAAATAGGCAAATTTTTTAACATAAAATTTAAGCGAAATTTATTTATTTTTTTTCAATGGACATGTTCCAGGAAGGATGTATAATATGTATAACAATATATTAATTTATAATATACAGGTGAAGTTTGAGGCTATTTTTTTATCAACTTGCATAACATCAACGAAATTCATATTCATCAATTCATTAGTCTATAACTGTATATTTGTAATAAAAAGGTTCTTATACACAGCCAAATTTTGTTCACATAAATTTCACATGATGAAAATTTGCCTGTAAACAGGGTCCTCAATCTGCTATTTTAAAGACAAGATAATACGGTTTCAACAATATACCAGTTTAATACCAGTATACTGTTAAGAAATGTGTGTAAAGTACTATATCTTCCATATATGCAAATCAAACGAAAACAAATAGCCAAATTTTTCAAATGATTCTCTAATTTACAATTTCTTTCTGTGTTCAGTCTAGGGTCATAACTCAACAATTGAAATTTCTAAAATATCAACACTTTTTCTGTAATAAAGTTAAGAATTTCTGTTTCAATGAAGAATCTCTAGGAATTATTTACAAAGCAAAGCATTCCTTAGCTGGATTTGGATTCATGTAATTTTGGAACTTTAGATAAATTAAATTCAACTGTTTGGCTTATGTTTTTTATCTATCAAACTTTTCGGCCCCTAGTGTCACTGATGGGCAAGGATCTTCCAAAATGTGCACATATATGGCACATCAAAATTTAGCAGGTATTTGTGTTTTATATTACATGACTTTATATTAAAATCACAATGAAGAACAGAAACCAAGCACATCAAAAGGGTAAAACTGATGATTTTTTTCCATTATTTTACCGATTCTGTATATTCCATTTACAAAATATAAAAATGGCATCAAAGAAACGGACTTATATCGCTATCAGCTGCTTAGTGGCTTGTTTGGCATTCATAATAGGAGTTTTGATTGGCTATTTTTCGCATTTGGCACGTGATTTAGCATCAAAAGATGAAAAATATCAGACGTATAAATCATTGACAAGGCTAGAAGACAAAAGTATTACTGAAACACTATTAAATGGCATCGATATTAACCATTTGCCAATTAAATGTTCAGAGTCATTGTGAACCATTTTCCTATTTAGATATTACAATGACGGGGACAAAATCTCTGAATTTTCAGGTTTTTTCGTACAAAAGCACTGTTTTTACCGAGTGTAATTTCTATGTTTTCAATTTATTTAAAAAGTTTACCAGACAAGCCTAAATACATTTGAGACATTATATGCAAAATAAAATGGTTTAAAAGATGAAAATCTTATTTTTAGCTTTTTGTTTGCCAAGAGAAGTCATGTTTTTACGTCACGAAAAAACCGGAGAACTGTCCGGTCAAGTTGTAAAATCTTAATAGAAAACTGTTTCATATTTCGGTCGGAATTTTAATTGGCAAATCCACTATTCAAATTAATGGTTAAGTCATTGTATATAAATTAGTAATATCCCAGTAAGTATTGTAGCACATCAATACATTGCAATATAATGAAATATGCTAACTTGAACTGCATCATGACAGTCCTACCAAACAATAAATTTCCCCTTTAACCAAGGCATTTGAGAAAACCATATTCAAGTTATCAATTTTTTTTTACTTATAATAAAATCAAATTTATGTAAATATGGAAATTAATTGCATCAAAAAACTTAAATTTAATATCCAATAAGCAATCAGTAGAATATATTATTTGAATAAACATTTTCCTGACTATGGCAACATGCACAAGATTTTGGTGTAATTATGCATAGTAGTTGAATGACAAATATTGCAAAATACAGGTATCCAAATGATACCTTGCCATGTTGTGGAGTGAAAAATCATTACATCTGTAAATTTTCTTTATTTATTTGTTTAAAGTTTACAATGAAGATTGTGTACTGAAACACCTGTGAACAGATGGAGAGAGAGAGAGAGAGAGAGAGAGAGAGAGAGAGAGAGAGAGAGAGAGAGCTCAGCTCAGCTCTATATCTATGTTATACTATGCTATGGGTTGCTTCTGGATGGTAAGTTGAGTTCAAAATACTGGTTGAGAGAGAGAGAGAGAGAGAGAGAGAGAGAGAGAGAGAGAGAGAGAGATATTTCTATCTAACTCTGTTACTTTTGGTGGTAAAGTGAATTCACATATAGGTAAGGATAATGAAAAGTTCATAACTACATCACTACGGAAATAACAAGTGGTTTTGGTTGAGAGAGAGAGAGAGAGAGAGAGAGAGAGAGAGAGAGAGAGAGAGAGTTGTTTAGTTCAGGGAAATGAGAGAGAGAGAGGGACTAGTTATTTGGTTGAGAGAGAGAGAGAGAGAGAGAGAGAGAGAGAGAGAGAGAGAGAGATTAATTAATACCTCTAGTACTACTACTTGTGTTAAATTCTAATTCCGTGTTACTTCTGGATGGTAAATCAAGTTTACAGACATGTAAAGTTGATGACAGAAGATCATTACTACCAAAATAACTACCAGTAGGGGCTGATCTGATTTCTTTACGTAAATCACCAACTGTAAACAAAATAAAAACTAAATTTTTAATAAATTCAGTTACAGAACACTAGGTTTTGATTTTATTTTGCTAACGTTTTTTGACAAAAATTGCTATTTAAATCATTTTGTTTATGACGGTGAATTATGTAAAACTTTTATAGAAAATCCAATTAACTTCAATTAAGTTTGGTATTTTTCACTTACCTGAGTCTAGTTGTAACAAAAAATTGCTATGTTCATCCAAGATTATTATGTTTTAATTTTGTGGAAAGAAAAATGATGCTGCTAAGGTGATTTTAGATGTCAAAAATGGTGACATTTACACCGAAAGTGTATTTTTAGTGATGTCTTCTGTCATATGCCATCAAAAGACTGGAATCCACCATTTGCCTTTTTTCACCATGGAAAGTCCCCAAAGCAGCAACTTTTTACTGTCTGCAGACATATTCCAGGGTAATCAAGATTGTGCAAATCAATTTCTCATTACAACTAGACATGCCCATTTAGCAAAAATATAAAATGGTATTTTCCTACATTTTGAAGGCTTTTTGTCCCTAGGGAATAAATTAACTTACACTTGATTTCAAATTTAGCTGCTTCTTTTTTCAAAGTTAAGTCTACCTTTATTGTTATGTGTTCATTTATTTCATTCTCTATCTTTGATAATAATTTTTGTCTTGAAGAAAAAGGACATTTTTTCAAAATTCTATGACCCTTTCCCTGGTCCTAAAAATGTTTTGAAAACATCTATGAAGACCTGAAACTGCAAGATGTTGTGTTTTTCATGCAGTTGTTCTGACATGGTAAATAATTATATAATGATAATTTTGTTAAAGCTTATTCTTAAATAGTTAATTTTTCAGAAAATAAAATTTCATTGTATATTTATATATATTTATAATTATAAAGATATGAAATCAAACATACCATGTTCCATGAAATGTCTTGGGCTTTTGACAGTTCTTGCATGTCGTTCTAACTCAGAATTGTAAGTTTCACCGTATCTCGGTGATCTGCCATATGACTGATGATATGGACTTGGGATGGATGGTGGAGTCCTTAAAGGTGGTGCTCTACTGAAATAATCATTTTGTTTTTTAGACATCCGCAAAACTTGGGCTGAAGCACTCTGTGAGCGTCCTGGCATTCTGCCAGCTGATCGTCCCACTTTTGTAGACATACTGTCTGGTAAACAGCCAAAACAGTAATTTTCAGGTTTTACTATAGCTTTTGTCCAATGTTCACCTCTATGATATAAATATGGATTTCTCTTCTTGTTCTCTGTATTTTCTTCGTTTTCTATTTCCACTTCCTCATTCTCCGTATCAGAATCCTCCGGATTCCCAACATCTGGGGTAAAGTTCCATATGTCAGATTTACTCAATTCCTGAAGTGGCACTGATCGATCTGTAGGAGGAGTTGGCACTCTGCCTGTGGATGGTATTGCTGTAACTTCAATATGAACATCTCCATTATCTAAATCCTCATGATACTGATACGGATGTCTTAAACCTTCTGGGAATACTTTAGTTGTCGGAATTTGACCGTTGTCGTTTACCAAAGCTTGATCTGGTACAGAACCCTCTTCACTTTCTTCTTCCTGTATGACATCAATTGTCCGTGGAGTTCTACTGACTAATTCTTCTTCTAATTCCTCGATATTCCGTTCACTCACATTTTGCTCTTCAGTAACTTTTTCTTCAGATTTCTAAAAAAAAAAAATTACATGATACTTTCTTAAGATGCTTACTAAAAATAAACACACATGTAGAATGATTGGAGATAAGTTACATTTTGATCTCGTTTACATCTTAGACTTTGACACATTTAACATTTGAAAACAGCTAATACTGTTTGATTAACACCTAGCAGCATTTAGTAACATAATTTACAAGTATCATCGAGCTTACAAAAATCTGTGTTTACTGCTGAAGGTTTGATTCTAATCAACATCATGTAATTTTTAGGGAGAGTCTTTTTTCTATTCACTGACCTATTTTTATTTATTTTTTTTAGACACTTACACAAAAAACCTACCCTCTGGCTACCATGTCAAATTATGCATGACAGGAACTTAAAAACACACAAAGACATCCAAAAAAAAAACTAGTAAGCGCTTGGTCACTTTGCATGACAACATTGTCTAACAAAACACTAAATTTTTAATTTGATTATTAAAATGAAATCATTATCATTAATTTAAATAATGATTATTACAGATAATGTATATATATAGTCAGATAATATAAGTAAAAATATTCATAACATAATCACTATTTAACTCAATATAAAAGTTTTATGAAATTCCCAGTGTACATGTTTATCTAATTTTGGATGGAAGTATATATGTTATAAGTCATATGCTGTTGTAAACAAAGTACAAGTAAAATAAGATGATTATTGGTTCATATCTTAGGTTAAATTACTGAAACAGTTGCCAGTTACATCACAATTATAAGTCATATGACATGACATGAAGTCAAGTAAAACCAAAGATGTATTACCTCCCCTTGATCTTCAGTGTTTACGGTTGATTGTGCGGTTTCTGTATCTGCTATATCAGCCTTATCTGAGTCTGTAGAAAGTTTGTGGTCATTGTCTGGTATATTACATGACAAATGGTCTGTAACTGTGCGTGGTGAAGGGGAAATATCAAACGGTCCTGCTGGGGATGCTGCTGGCTGCTGGGAAGGTGAAAGCCCTTTCTCTAATAAATCATCAACTGGTAATCTAAAAAATAATTTTAATTTAAATTAAAAGAATTATCTAATATAGGAAAAGCATAGCATATGGTGACTTATTAAAAAATTTTGAAGTCAACAGATTATCACCGTCACAACTTTCTCTTAATTCAAAGAAATCAAAATATCTAATATATGATGCTGTCATAATGGCATCTAACAAAGCCCCTCTGTTATATTGCAAAGTCATTTTCCACTGAAGAAATATTGTACATATTAAAAAGGAGACTTGTTGGCCAATGTGCTAGCCATCAGACTGTTTTAATTCAAAGCAGGTTAGAAACACCTGTTGTAGCACTCTTGCCTATAACTCAGGGGTTCAAAATTATATTTCACAATGTTTGATCTCAAAATGATCCAAATTTAGACTGGGAGGTCCAATATCAGCATTGGAAGGTCCATTTGTGCCAAAAACAAATAAACTAATGTTGATCAACTTTGTTTATATTCTTGATTAAACAAATATATCATATACAACTTAGAGACACTAATTTCTGCAAATGATAAGACAACAACTTTGCCAAGTTGCAATAAATTAAGTGATTTGGAGACCATTTTTAATACACAAAGGAAGATTATTCTGTAAATGTTTTAATACACAATTGAACTGCATTTTAAAATTGTCCCAACAAAAAAATGGCAGGTCCATTAGACTTTTACAGTAAAAATTCCAAGGGTCCTAATCAAAAGATCAAGGACCTTGGACCTGGGGAATTTTGAAAACCTGTAACTGTCAAATTTTTTTACATGTCCATATATGTACACTGTATATTGTTTGGATAGAGCAACTTTAAATGAATGGGGTTAAGACCAACAATGGAGGTATCTTGGGTTTGAATACAAATCCAGAACCTCATCAGCATGTTTCTCGTCCAAAGTTCAGGGAAGTAATGTGACTGCAGTATAATGTTCTCACTTTATTAAGACATCTATAGGAATCAGTCGTGTAATCCCTTTCAAATAGTACCTCAGTCAAAATTGCATTGAATTGGATTGTTTTACACCCCGGTCAAAAAGAAAAAATTCTTTTCATTTTTAATGAGGGGGTAAGTTCTTGGATGGTAAATGAAATAAAGAGTGCCTTGAGAAAACCATAGACATTCAACAAGTGAACTAACAAACTTTCTCACATTAGGATCTGCCAAAGTGGGATTCAAACTTACGTGACAAGAGACACTATGATCTTTAAGTTGCACTTAATAACATTTAGTCACTGAGACCCTTTATGTCAAAACTGAACTGGTTATGTAAAAACCACTTGGTCATAAATCCAAAATTCATAGATTTCATGATGAAACCTTTTTTTTGAATAGATCTCATGGTATATGATGCAATTATATAATTAATAAATAAATAAATAAATAAATAAATAAATAAATAAATAAATAAATAAATAAATAAATAAATAAATAACTGCTGTTAGATGGGAGTTTTATCGATTTTTTGTTTCCTGTTTTCAGTTGCATTGCCAAGTTAACAGTTTTTCAGTTATAAATTTCTAATATTATTTTATTACATACATGCAAATATTCTCCTTAACAAATCAGTTTAATCCTATATAAAATATTTATTTAATGATTTAAGATTAAAATTCAGTTCAAACAAACATAACTTTTATATATTATTAAAGAAAAGTCAATATTTAAAGTAAAGAAAAAGAAAAAGTGTCAATGATGTAAGATTTATACACGATTAAATCGTATACCATTTTATGCTTTTACATGACTTCACAACTTTCGCTCAGTAATAAATAGTCGCTTTAAAACTGGTAATTAATCTCCAATTATCAGGACTTTAATGAACACTAAACTTGATTTAAAAAATGACACGACAAATTTTTAGAACAGCTGGTTACAATGCCCTTAAATTAAACACAGGTCTGTTATGTTTGTTGAATGTTGTTTTACATCACATCAGCAATTTTTCAGCTACTGATGAGACAGTATTGATTAATCTTGAATATTAACCTTAACACAAGTTCATGTGTTGCATGAATAAGTAAGTGTTTCTAATCTACATTGTACTAGTAGGTACTTATAACAACTGTTAGAGTGCTAGTACACTAATCCGCAATATAACAGATAAACATCACAGATCACTCAGCCCATAAAACTGTTACTGAGCCAACCAGTAAGGGCTAACAACTAGGAGAAACCTTTCCTACTTGTGCTTGACTGGGTCAAACCCACAGCAGTGAGAGGCCTCAAGTTCAAAGGCTAATGTCTTAACCACCTAGTTACCATGGCCCACAAATCAATTTGAAGATTTACATAAAAACATCTGATTAGATGGGTTTTAAGTATCATTTTACTATAATTTTTGATCATGTGATTTACATGTAACTGTGATCTTATCATTTGTAAAAACCTTGAACCTATCAATCCACAATCTCAGACCACAGTTGCCTATTGGTTAAAACATTAGCCCTAAAAGCCCATCGAGCCACACTGACCTTTAGGTTTGACCCTGGTTGACAGGCTTTTCCTTGTCTTAAAAGTCTTTACTGATTAGCTTGTTACCAGCAAAATTGACTGAGCAGTCATGTTTTGTGACTATAGGTTACCATAAGTGCATACTAGTACCAAGTAGAACAAAGACACTTGCAAAAACTAAGTGCACTAATAAACTTGTGTTTACATCGACCCCTGAGAATACAAAATATATTGTCTTGTTAGAATAGCTGAAAACTGCTGATTTGACATAAAACAGCAATTAACTAATTTGATCAACTATCAATCAACAAGTAACAATCATTCATTTATATTATCAAGCCTAATGATCTACTGGTATTTAAAAAAGAAACTTCAATGGCCAGGGCATATAATTTTCTACTTTCAAAAAATAAAGTGATCAAAGTTTCATACATGTATAAATGGCTGCTAGTATTTGATTCCTGTTTTTCTGTCAAAGTATGATCAGCAGTAAAAAAAAAAAAACTCTATTTGCATCACATTTTCTTGCAGATCATTATATAGTCTAGTTACTAAGGTTACCTAATATAAAAATGCAATAATGTGCTTTAGTGAATCAGTGAAGGCTATAAAAGTTATGAAGTACCAAAATCTTCAACAAAACCAGAGATGGTAGGCGTTCTTAACTCCATTATTGAGTTCAATGTTTATTAATCCATCAAACATTTATTACGACTTTTTTATTTCAATATTTACTATCCATTAGAAATTGCTTATATACTCATAAGTATATGTCAAGTTCATTGTTCTGAAATGACAGCAATTTCCTTGTCCAATTCATTCCAATCCCAGCATGCCTAGCAATGATTTTGATATTTTTCAATATGGTTCACTTATACTTTTTCTGTGATAATATGAAAGAATCAGTGTTCATCTGGATCAGGATTCAAATAAATTAAATGTTGTATAACTTGGTTATTTAAAAATGTAAACTAATAACTCCAATAATAGCTACGAATTCAATAAATATGGATATAGGAAGGATCAAAATATCATTAAACCAGTTTTATATAGAATACTGAACACACAGATAAATCAGGTGTTAGAGTTATATATCATATACAACTGGCATATAATGTCACCAAAGTAGGTATAAATCATCCTTATTACACAGTATTACTTAGGAGTTACCGTAAACTGTGCAAAATCTATAACCCAAGATTTATTATAGCTGGTTTGGCTGGTAAACATTATTTGTAATTTTAGAAGTAAGTTTCCAAATGGCATTCGTCAATTAAATATTTCATTTAAATAATTTTTAAAAATTATAAAATAAACAAGATTGATAAAAAAAAATCATCCCAAGAAGTCCTGTACAAAAATTTCCAATTTTACAAAGTAAACTAGAACTGTCAAAAAGGGACACTGGAATAAGTTTCGTGAATTTTGACCTTGGCATGATTTTCAAAAAAAAAAAAAAGAACTTTTGCAACATTTTAACCCTTAAAGCTTAAAGCTGCATTAAGTTTATCAATTTTCTGAATTTTTTTTTGATTTTCTAAAAATATATTTTTTAAAAAATAGGTAATTTCTAATCATGATCCGTGAGATTTATTTTCTAAAATTTCATTCCTTTTAGCTGTAAATAAACGGAATCCTCTTACCGGTTAGACAATGTTTATCGATGATTATTATGAGCTTGGAGCATGTGCACAGATGTACGAAAAAAACAAAGGTGAAACATGACAAATTGCATTAATTGTCCGTCATTAAAATCCAGATGTATTTGAAATGGTGTTATGTATTTTTTTTAAAGTCACAAATGACAAATTCAACGAATTTCTGTGTTTAATTTATCGTATTTCACCGTTTTGAAAGTTGTGTTTAAATGACCCGGTTTTTCATGAGGTAACCATATTCTAATATTAGATCTTGCTGGGAAATTATTGTTGTTTCTGTATTTATTCGAGCTTTTATCCTTGAACCAAATGTAACATTGTTCATTAGGAACATCATTAATTAGATAAGCCGTTTTAATGTTTTCTTTGGAAAACTTAATGCAGATTTAAGATAGATCTGGAGTAAAGTTTCATAAAAAACCTCCAAAAAATTATGACTATATATGATTTTTAACATATTCTTAAAAACCTTGACTCAAATATACATGCATAATCCATGGTATAGAAAGAAAATGATGTTGACGCTATTACAATTTTTTTGTATTTAAAGCTGAGTTATTATGCATCCACAAAAGCTAATGAAGACTCAGTGGCTGTGTCAAATAAAGGGCAAACTTAGGGAATATGCACCTCTTACTGCTTAGGTTGTAATCACACTTTGGCATCCTATTCCGAAAAAGTTTGCTAACCAACCCAAGGTTGCTAGATTTCACCGGTTTCCTTCACCATTCAAGAACCGAACATCTTGATACCAGTGTGAAAAAATTGTAACTGGGACATAGAACATGATTACACCACACCACCTTGTAGACTAATAAATTATAATTGTACATTAAGTGACCTTCAATTACACATGCCCACAAACCAATCAGAACTCATTTTATATACATGTATATAAAAAATCAATCACCATTACTCAATGTGAGAATGTAAAATAATTAAAATACATACATAAAAAAAACCAAATTTAAAAATAAAAGCAAAGATACAAATCTTTGTGTTATTTAAATATAAAACAAATCCTTCACCTTTTATCATATATTTGACACATAATGGGGGAAAATCCCTTACACCTGGTTGATGAAAGCCCCCAACACCTGACCAGCCAATTCTATCCTTACCTTTCATACACTGGAACCTTTATCCAGGTATATATCGGTCTTAAACTAGAAAAATTGATTTTGATAAATTAATTTAATTTTGAAATCATTTAAAAACAGGATAAAAAATTTAAAATTGGGAAAAGAATTGAGTATAAATAATCATACTAGTATATTTATATTTTAAAACAAAAAATTCTTTAAAATACTTACTCTTCAACTCGGCTTTCAGTTCTATCTGAGCGTCTTGTGAGTCGACTTTGGGCTCTGCTATCTGTAAAATCAAAATAAACAAATGTCATTTGTTTGCTAAACTCTTACTACTTGAAAGTCTGTTTGTACTTAACTCCATATTGTAAGAGAACCTTATTTAGTGATATCTTACTTATATTCTGTTTCAATATTCTTAACAGACGTTCATCCTACCAGATATCTCTTTAAGTGTGTATGTCAAATTTATGAGATAAAATATGAGTTCCTTTTTTTTACTAAATTGGGTAATAATACAGGCACAAATAAAAAATGATTTATTTTAAAATTTAGAATAAACAACAGCTGTGTGTGTGTGTAAATCTCAGTAATTTAGTTGGTATAGGACTTGCCAAGGAGTCCATTGTCTGGGGTCCAAGTCCTGCTTCATTCAATTTTTTTTTTCAATTTTCATGTTCCATAAAACTTTAATAAGGCCTAACTAATACTGCAGTCGTTTACAGACAAATTATAAATATAAGTTCTTAATTATAAATATAAGTTCTTATATTTGTGGTGATTATTAACAAAAATAAGTTAATCTTAACGTGAACCATCAGAAGACAAAAACTCAACTCATATCTTGGGGATCTGAAAAAGTCTAAAGCACTATTCACAAATTCTTCCATCAACAAACTTTTACAAAAAAACATTAATTTTGCATACCCTGATAATCACCCCCCCTCCCCCAACATCCACACCAGGGTATTACAAGCCAACTCTGTTGTTTGTTTAGCCAAGAAAAAACTGTAACACAGTAAAATATATATAACTGGCTGAAAAAAATTCTCTAAAATACAACTCCAAGTATTATTGAGAAATATATAAGTACTGGTATATTTGAACCTTATCAGTTGTATTTAATAGCTAGTCATAAGTTTTTGTATCAGCGAGTCAACAACTTTATTATTGATTTTTGCACATGGATAATATTTTAATACATAATAAGTGATTTATAACTCTCAAATTTCAATTTATGACATCAATATATAAAAATATGACATTGATGTAATTGTTATTTGTTTTCAGTTAAAATCAGAGGTTAATTTCAATTCCTGGGTATAATTATGAGGCATAGCACTGTGCAATTGGGGTTCAGCTTAACTAGTTGATAAATGAAGTTATAATGACAACTAAACAAACTCAAATTCCATCTTCACTCTTTACTCTGTCAATTTTTTATTTGCACAGTATTTCAAGCAAAATACACATGTATATCACACACTGTATTTCAGGCAATATAAACATGTATATCACACAGTATTTCAGGCAAAATACACTTTATTATATGACTATGATTCTTTCTTTTTGTCTATTGGTCGTCATACTGTCACATGTCATTAAATATTTCGTGTATTGCTTGTCTAAATGCACGTGCGGTCAATAATATGAGGTCTGGACTGGTTAAGACCGCTCAATGAGGTCACAACAAAATTATCCAATTATTTTCTTTCTTTATTTACTCTGTTGAGTTGCTCAGTCATGATGGAGGAGAAGGCATTTTGTGTATTGTTTGTATTGCATGGAATCTACTTAATTTCACTTGAAATAGGCAAATAGTTATTTGTCATATAATAAAACAATTATAGTCTTTGAATGAGGTCAATACATGGTTCTACGGACTTGATGCAACCAATATTCACCTCGGCAGAGCCTCGTTTGAGATGAAAAATCTGACCACTTGATCAGAATTTCCCCATCTCGACCTCAAACTCATAATAGATTCTCTTTGTATATCACATAGTGTTTCAGGCAATATACACATGTATATCACATAGTGTTTCAGGATATATACACATGTATATCACATAGTGTTTCAGGCAACATACACATGTATATCACATAGTGTTTCAAGCAATATACACATGTATATCACATAGTGTTTCAGGCAACATACACATGTATATCACATAGTGTTTCAAGCAATATACACATGTATATCACATAGTGTTTCAAGCAATATACACATGTATATCACATAGTGTTTCAAGCAACATACACATGTATATCACATAGTGTTTCAAGCAATATACACATGTATATCACATAGTGTTTCAGGCAACATACACATGTATATCACATAGTGTTTCAAGCAATATACACATGTATATCACATAGTGTTTCAGGCAACATACACATGTATATCACATAGTGTTTCAAGCAATATACACTTGTTTATCACATAGAGTCTCAGGCAATAAGTATGTTTGTCATACGGTATTACAGGCAATGTTCATGAATATTGTATAGTATTCTTGGCATTTGAAATAAGTAAAACACTTGTAGAATTTAAAGTAATTGCTATGAAAACAAAGAATGAAGCAGACAAAACATACCTCAAAATAATATACAGATCACAGCATGTCATGATTAGTAATATCCATACAAGCGTACTTAATGTACAGTTGCAAAAATTTGCTGGAATATTTGCAACTACCAACCTGCAATATTTTGTAATCAGAATACATGTATAGTCTCTATTTTTTAGGTTGAATGATTTATTTTATGGGGTTTTATTGTCAGTCAAGAATATTTCTATCATCAGCTATAGGTAAAGTGACAGAAATTTTTTCCTTTGCTGCATGCTTAGGGCAATGTGCAGGGAGGGTTCTTCAACATGCCACGCCTGCCATGACATGGAACATCGGTTTTAAAGGTCTCATCAAAAGGACCACTGACTTTCTTTTCTAAATGCCAAGTGCTTGGCAAAAGAACAGACACTACCAATTTTCAAGTCTTGGTCAGACTCAGCTGGGATTGAACCCTCGACCTCCCACATATACAAAACGAGCATTTCTATTTGCCCTAAGATCCTACAAGATGAATCTACAACTTTTACTTCTCAATCTCAAAATATGTTATAAGTATATAGGTGTCATATAAATGATTTTGATTGTTTATGTAAGTTTGTGTTAATATACAACAAATATCAGGAACATTAACTACACCTGATTTACCATGTAAATAATCATAACTAAGTAAATATATCTATTGTCAAATTGTATGAATTGTAAATATAAATATTGTCAAATTGTAAATATGACTCTGTCAAATTTAATATATTGTAAATAAATCTTTTATGATATGCTATATTTTATAAATATTGACTGGGAAATATCATATAAAAACTTGACCATTGTCCAGAACTAATTATATAAAAACTTGACCATTGTCCAGAACTAATTAAACAGTTTAACTCCAAATACTTTGTACTGACCAGGATACCTATTTACTTTGATTACTTAGAGTAAGGGCAAGGTCAAAGATTATAAAGCTTACAAAAATACATTAATAAAAATATTTTCAATAAAGTTTGATGACCTATCACAATGCCTGTATATACAGTCATGCCTGTTCACAAAAGTCACCTAAGAGTGACTTTGTAAAGCAGGTTGCCTTATAGTACAAATTTTAAAGTTCAAATTTAATTTACAAGGTATCAGTTCAACTTTCTTATATATGCAATTGTAATTTTTATTCCATTCATTTGTACTGTGGTGGCATGGATAGCTTAGTTTTGTCAGTTGGTAGAACAGTTGTTTAAGAGGTCCAGGATTGATCTAATCTAACCCGTCACTTTCCCTATCCTGTTATAGTTTCATGTCAGGTGTGCCCCCCCCTCCCCCAAAGTTGTGAAGTGTCAATTTTGGTCATGTATAAACTACCTTATACTATTAGACTATTTTAGTCATAATGGGTTGATGTAATTTAGAGCCCTCTGGTTAACTTCCCAGTAAAGAATATTTCACTTATATCAAGACATCACCAGTTATAAGTGAATGTGGCAGAAATTTTGACCTTTGCAGTGCAATTAGGGCAATGTGCAGGGAGGGTTTTTTAATGTGGCACACCTGCCATGACACAGGACTCGGTTTTTAGTCTCCTCTAAAAGACCCAGTCACTTTCATTTCTAAATGCAGAGTGCTTGGCAAAAGAAACAGTAACTACCAATTTTCAAGTCTTGGTCAGACCCAGCCAGGGTATAAATCCCAACCTTCCACATAAAAAGGGAGTTAGTCATAAAGGGGAAAGTTAATTTTAAAATAATCAGAAATTTTGTTGTATTTATAGCACAAGCTTACATATATCATAGCTAGAATCTCTAACTGCATACTAGGTTTAAATCCTAAAAACCTGAAAGAGCTGCCCGTTCATTTGTTAAAGCTTTCTCTTGGTACTCCATTTTTCTCCATTAATGTAGAACTGACAACCTTGAGATAAGTATTTTTAAAAAAATCTTGAATGGGTGAAAAACGACATTACTACACTCAACTCATTTAAAATATATGTACTGCTTGGAACTAGATTGATTGTTAATAAAGCTGAAGTACTAAAATAAAAAAAAAATACCGGTAATAATAAACAAACCATCATATAAACAAATAAATAGATAGATAAATAAATAAAAAAAAAATTAAAAAAAAAATAAATAAATAAATAAATAAATAAATGAATGAATGAATAAATGAATAAATGAATGAATAAATGAATGAATGAATGAATGAATGAAAAAATAAATACAACCCAAACTTTTGTAAATTTAGCATTTTTTCATGTTATATCATAACACAGCATTAAATATATAAAATATGGAAGAAAAATTTCCCAGTAATTACAAAAATTACTCCAAAAATTGATACATAATTATGATACTTACCATACACTTACATATAACCATTAATGTAACTCCATTTCCAATATTTCATAAAAAAATGTTTACATAAATATATTACGACATGAAGGAAATTGGTATTTCATGCACGAAACTTGCATCAACCATTACTGAAAAACTGTTGTACATAACTGAACAGGATATCCTACTTGTGATGATATAATCTAAATTTTTTCTTATTGCCATGGCAATATTCAGGAACTTGATTTTATCAATCTTTAAAATTACAGGTACATATCTCATTAATTTACCTGTGATTTACACCTGTCTGTTAATAATAATTTTTTTTCCAAAAAAGAAAGAACAATTTCTAGTCAATTTTTAGTTAAACATAAATGATGATCAGAAATTTATTTTTCAGAATTGATATTTAATGACAAATTCCGCTAAAGTAAACACAATTACAGGGTAGGTAATGACGGTATGGATTCCTAGTTGTTGAACGCCTTTAATTTACCGACATATATATCTAAAGAGTAATATATGACAATGTATTGGAGAATCAATTGTTAATGTCTTTACTTCAAACTCTATCAATCTCTGTCTCCCGTAAAGAATTTTTCAAATTACAATAAGTATTCTGGTCCAGTTGTTTTAAGTGTAGTTAATTTACAATATTTATCTTTTTGACGGATTGATTGATAATTAACTTTTAAATCATTTTTGCACTAAATTACATGTTTTTAAAATAAAAGAAGAAAATTCATAACCTGGCAGTAGAATACATTTAACATTAAAAAAAAATTGTAACTTGGCATCAGACAATGTAATTTTTTTTTAAAAAAAAAAAAGAAAAAAGAAAATAATTTGTAACTTGGCAACAACCAATTCAATCAAGAAAATGATACAAAACAAACAATACAAGCTTGCCAAACAGGACAAAAAAAAAATCACAGAATTATTGAGACAATTGATTATATAACTTCAGACTTTTGACAGACAACAGAGTCAATGTCTGGTGTGGTTATAATATTACTGAAAGGCTAAGTAAAAGATTTATACAAAATTTTTAAATATAATGTACCAGTATTTAGTTTCTTTAACTGGTTGCATCTTAACTCAAAATGAGTTGGTATGGCAAGGTTGTGGGGATTGGATTGGAGTAATGGTGCCCAAGTCAAGATTTTTCTACTTATATCAAGAGAGTCAAATCTGAGATGATGGAGGAAACTGGAGTGCCCAAAGAAATCTACCAACCTTCAGCAAGCAAACTAACAAACAAACTTTCTTACACAAGGATCTGCCCCAGAAGGATTCAAACCTAGGGGGTGAGAAGCACTATGTAAAGGGTTGTGGGTACCAACCCTAAATAGGACTAATGACTTTGGCCCCTTGAGAGGACACTTGGTAATGACTGAAATGGCCTAAGTACTAAATATTACAAGTCAGTGTTCAGAGTACTTAAATATGAGTAGATTTTACATTTCAAATTTTATCATCTAAAATTTTAAGGCCAGAAATAAAATTAGGTCGTCAGACAGAATTAATATATTTCCATTTGCCATAAATATTTATAACTTAAAATTTCTCTGATCCCTAGTGCCATTTAAATAAATATATTTTATTAGATCAGTATACCCTCAGTGCACTTACTGCATTTATACGATATAATTTAAGTCATCCTAATCCCCATGTTGCCAGAATTTTTGACAAAATGATAAATCGGAATTCATTTTAACAAGTCAGGTACTGGTGATTTAAGAGGAAACAAATAAATTTATTTTTAATAAATCACACGAGTCTTTATAGGTAAATACATATATATCTGATATATTACCTGTTAATTATATAACCAAGGAAAATCTTACGTGTGTAAATATCTATCATTACAAAATCATTTTATAAGTAATACAAAAAACCTACATATGAAATAAGATTAGTAAAACATTATGCTATCTATGTTTCTAGTCTTAACCCCCGCCCCATTTTTTTTAACATATGATGTATTGAGCATGTATACTTTGAACCAAATATCTATTTAAATCGCAGAACAAAATAGGTTACAATAACATAATTAATCATATTTCTTATCAAATTAATTAACAAATTAGGAGTGTTACCTTTTGTCATTAGCAAGTATTGTCATTAACAAATAGGAAATGTCACTTTCACCAATTTACAGGTAGGGAATGTTCATTACTATTATCATAAACAAATAAATATTACTTTTATCATTAACAGGTAGCAAATGTAACTATTATCATTAACAGGTGACAAATGTACCTATTATCATTAACAGGTGGGAAATGTAACAATTAACAACTAGAAAATGAAAGTTTTATCATTTAATAACTAGAAAATGAAACTAATATCCTTTACAAATAGGGTATGTACTATTGTATTGTCATAAACAAGTAGGAAATGTCAGTAGAAAATGTCACTATTGTCATTAACAAGTAGGAAATGTCACTATTGTCATTAACAAGTAGGAAATGTCACTATTATCATTAACAAGTAGAAAATGTCAGTAGACAAATATCACTATTGTCATTAACAAGTAGGGAATGCCAGTAGAAAACATCACTATTGTCATTAACTAGTAGGAAATGTCACTTTTTGTCATTAACAAGAAGGAAATGTCACTATTGTCATTAACAAGCAGGAAATGTCACTATTGTCATTAACAAGCAGGAAATGTTACTATTATCATTAAAAAGGAAATGTCACTATAATCATTAACAGGTAGGAAATGTCACTATTGTCATTAACAAATATAAAATGCCATTATTGTTATTTACAAATAAGCATGTCATTATCATCATTAACAGGTAGGAAATGTAACTATTGTCATTAACAAGTAGAAATTATCCCATTTATAACATTAACAAGTTGGAAATGTTTTAAGTAGGTTTATACTTGTATTCAACATTGTATATATGTTGCACTTTTTATTGTTTTCACACAATTGTGCACATAAGCAGTCTGTTTTGATGTCTGCTGTGCAAGGTACTCAATTTACTTGACAAAAACAGTTCGGTACATGGAAATTTTACAGATCATATGTTTTCATAAGTATTTCATAAGTATAATGTGATGATTTCAAGCTCAAGTATGATAATTCTGGAGTACTAGTCCTGCCTGTGTAATAAGATTACTTATATTACACCTCCTTGTGTAATAATGTTTTGTATTACATAAAAAGAACATTTCGAAAAAAATCTGATCTTTCCAATGTTTAGATCTTTTCATTGTTGACATCAACTTTAGTGATTTTTAAATCATGTCAACCAATGTTGCTGAGGAAAAATTTAAGATTCCTTGAGGGTAAGGGTGCTGGATATTGATGTATTAATCAAGGAAGTTATGAAGAAAAATAGCTAGAGTTCCAAGTTTTTATAGCATTGCACTGCGAAATATTTTAGAAAAATGCAAATGTATATATGGCCAGCGACAAATGGTTTTTTAAGACATTTTTATATCCTCAGTAATGTCATGACAAAAACGTTTAAATAACCATTTTGATTTTAGATCCCTTGTCATCTATCAGGCTATGTTAAGCGAGTATATAAAATAAATGCGAAAAATTCCTTTAGCTTGGTCTATTACAAGATTTCACACCATATCCCTTAATGCTATTTATATATTAGAAGTTCAAAAGCACAGGTTTTGAAACCCATTAAGGTATTAAAGTAGGACTAGCAGAATAATGAGCTTATATGGCCTCATAAGACCAGTGACTTAAACTTTAGTACAAGGCTGTACTTTATCCATGCACTCAATGTACTCAAAAACTAAACTAAAAGACCTTCTTATTAAACCCTTTTAATTAAATGTCTGATGACAGAATCCCCCATGCTAAATACATATATGAATATAAGTATACATTTCTGGAACTTCACCTGCAGGTGGTGATGTCTAAATACAAGTGAAATAATCTCAACACCTGGGACACAGAACCACATATATAACTCATTCACTTTATCTTTTGTTACTTTATACTGACTCTTGTATCATAAGAATCAGATTGACGGTTTACACCTCTGTCAAGATTCTTTCACTTGTATCAAGGTGGTCAGTCTTGAGGTGGTGGAGAAAACAGCAGTACCCAGAGAAAACCACCAACCTTTCATTATGAACTGACAAAGTTTCTAACACTAGGATCTGCCCCAGTGGAATTCAAACCTATGTGGTACAAGGCCCTGTGATTTGTAAGGGTTGTCTTTAGACAACTTGGTCACCAATTCCCTTGTATCATGTGGTAACTCTTTTTTTAAAAAAAAAAAAAAAATACCTGAGTCTGTTTTTGGCAATGTTTGATATACAGGTATTTACAACATGCTCCATTTTTTGATGGAAATTTTTAAATTTCATTGACTTTAATATAAAGTAATCAAAAAAAGAGATTTTAATTTGAAAAAAAATTAAAAAATTAAAAATATGCAGAGCTGAAAACAAATATTTCTTTCACAGCTTACCTGAATCAATACCTCATCTATTTGATTATTCCAATAATATTTTTTTTTATAATCCAAAAATCTGTTAATACACAGTTAACTAATTATAGCAGCACTGTAATTAACTTAACACAAATTATGGAATCTTAAAAAACAACACAAGATTGTAACCCGAGTTAATATTAATAAAATTATAATAATCCACAAGACATTCTGGTTTTAAAGTCAGGCAGTAAATTCATAATCCATGAGATTTATGTTACCAATATATAGAAAAACCAAAGAGCACTTGTTCTCTAAAGACCTAATCTTAAGCCATTTAATCACCATTACAGTCTAAGGATTATCTTTAATCTACCTTAATCCATTAAGGCAATTTTTCACCCAGGGATACATGTCTTTATGTATATATCTAACCAAACCGTTAGGTACTGGTTGGTTCATTCTAAGATAATACAGAGGACTTAAGTTAAAGTGTTAGAGTTCTGATATTATTAAAATCAAATATGTTGATTCATCTATTTTTAGACTTTGAATTATATAAATATGTTTGTATATACGCTGGTCTACATGTGTGAGCTGGTTGTTTCAACTGGAATGTGAATATTCATGAAGTTGAACCAAGTAGTCTTTGTATAACAAAAAAAATAACATAATCTTATCTAGTCAGGTCAACAAGATCAAAGTCTTAGGGAAAAAATTCTAAAATGTCCTAGCTTGAATAAACATTTTGTTGTTAATTCAGAATAAAAATTCTCATTTTTACAGATTTGAAATTCTGCAGAGAATAAAGGGTACAGAAATCTATTAATTTTTTAACAAGTCCAAATGAGGAAAGTTAATTGTGCTCGCAGCACTATGTTTGGTAGGGTAACTTCAGACAGCCAGAAAATATTTGCCTGAAAATTAATGTGGGCAAAGAATCATAATTTTGATAAGGGGAAAATACAAAGTTTTCAGTCAAGTTTAATTTCTGTAATCTTTTTAACGGCCTTTTTTATTCCAATTCAAAAGTTCCAGTATGACCAGTCCATTGAGATTTACACTGAGAAAATAACTGCATATAAATATCTTTTGTTAGTAAAATTTGAATTTATAAAATACTTTCAAGTTTTGTTTAAATTGTTTTGAATGCATTTTTATTTCATTCTAACAACTTAAGATGGTTCACTGCTTATTTCACTGAATTATACCAAAAGTCTAACTTCAAACTTGAATATATTTCAATAAAAAATCAATGATGCAGGAAAGCATCAATGAAAAAACATTCCTGTCTTTTAAGTTCATAAAATCATAATTTTTTTTCTCATGGTCAATACTGTTTTCAGCTTGGCATATCTACTGAGGGTTCCATGTTCTGCTTGCTTCATAAAATACGACTAAAGAAAATGCCCATTGAATTATGATGGACTTAGGTGCCTTTGTTTTGTTTTCTTTTTACCTGATTTAATGTTAATTATATATATATATATATATATATATATATATATATATATATATATATATATATATATATATATATATATATATATATTTGTTTTGGATTGGTTTAGAATTATTGATAAATGCATGTTTAATTAACACATTGATTAACATCAACAAATGAGGAAAATGAAAACAAATCTTCACTTAACAATGTTTAGTTAAATGATAAACTTGTATAGGTTCAACTTGTGATGAAGTCTGGAAAGTAGCTACATAATAAAACCTCTTCATTTAGTAGTACACAGATGAGTACAAGAACACTACCAGGCACATCTATAGAAATTGCATATTTGGCAGCCTTCTCAAGACTTTTAAAATCTATGTTGTACAATCCACGAGAGACGCATCTAAATAATACTAATTTATACAGGCCAGTAGTCAATGCACATAGCTTACATCATTTTTCTAATAAACTAAACTTTTATAAAGTTCATTTTTCAGTTGGATGGTTTTACATGTAATAGAAAATGCCAGTTATCATACTTAAATATTAAAGAGGGCGGAGCTTATTCAACATTCAAAACATAAAGGTCAAGTGATGAGGTCAAACTTGTTCAGTTGTACCTGATGGAAAACTATTTTCTAATAAACATTATACTTATAAATGTATACACCGTCATATTACAATCACCTTGACAGCATATCAATAATACTTACACCATCGGCAAAATGCATATCTTTATCACTCGGCAGTTGCTATCGGTAACACTGTCATAAAATCAAACATGTCTGATATAATTGTATTTTACTTAACTTTCAGTAATCTTTAAGACTTGTGAGCATTAAGACATAAGTGTTCTATTATCAGATTCTGACACAGCGAAATTCCACAAGATTTTAGGAATCAAAGTTCAGTCAATGAGGACATTAGTAAAGACAGGAATGAATATAGTCTGTCTATCGTCTCTATAGAGTATACACCCAATTTATATAACACAATACATGTATTATTATTGTCAGGTTTAAGGTTAGAAAAGAAATTTGTTTTTGATTTGGTACATTAGAAGATATTGACCATACCACAGTGTAAATTTGAGAGACAAGTGCAGTAATGGTATTTTATGGCCCAAGGCAAGATTCTTTCACTTATATATCAAGGTTAGGATGGTGAACATGGACAATGAAGCACCAAAAGTAAAAAAATAAATCGGATTTATGAGAAACAGGAAAACAATTATTTAATATGCCTTTTTTGGTTCCTTTACGCCCCTTTTGTCCCTTTCAAATATGAATGATATTTTCAAATTTTTTAATGCATGGTTGTTAAGCAGAAGTTGAAAATGTGCAGAAGTTAATGGCACAATGCCAACAGGTAAAAGAAATCCAAACAAGTATTTGGACAGACAATTATATAATTCTGATATTGGATAGGCAGTGAAGTGGGGTGAAGTAATGGTGTCTAATACCAAAGTCAAGATTCTTTCACTTATTTTGAGACTGTCAATTTTGGGATGGTAGAGAAAACAAGAGTACCCAAAAAACCTGAACTTTGGCAAGCAAACTGACAAACTTTTTCATACTTGGATCTGGGATGGTGGAGGAAACCAGAGTTCCCAGGTCTCAAATCGCTAAGTAGTCTTAGTATCTACTAAATTTAAATTTCTGACTTTGAACAGGCACCATAGTAATGTCAAATGTTGTGGCTATATCATTATAAAAAGTCTAACTACTAACAGATTAGAGAGAATGATAGGTTTTTACTGTTAAATGGCCCAACTTTTCTCACCTTTTAATAGAGGTCTTTTTTGGCTAAGATGGACTCATTAGATGACAGTCCCTCTCAATGCCTAGGTTGGGATCCCACTCATCTTAGTGTGAGAAAGTTTATCAGTTCATTTGCTAAAGGTTGGAGATTTTCTCTTGGAACTCTGGTTTCCTCCACCTTCCAAGAACTGTTCAATGATGTTATTGAAAGAATCTTGACTGAGACATAATACACTACCGTTATTCCATTTTAGTTATCTTTACAAAACAATCTATTTTCTAGGCTCCAAATTCACTACATACTCTTGTTTAGTTTACTCATCTTTATACAATATTTCTACAACACTCAAACTACAGTTTGCATTTTTACCCAACAAAATGGTATATAAATCCTAGAATCAAATATTGGACACAAAAAAAAAAAAAAAATTATTATTTCAAAGAAAGGACTTAATGTTTCTTTTAGAAATGTCTATATATAACACAAATACCTGTTACATTTTGATGTGTCATATATGCACATTTCGGAAAATCATTCCTCAAATAATAAATTTTAAAAATTAAGATGGCTGAAAATTTAGCTTAAAGTATATTTTCTAACAGCACAAAAAACTGCCTACTAAGTTATGGATACCCTCATCATATGCCTAGGCTAACCTCTAACTTAAAAAAAAATAAAATTGAATGTGTTGTATACATCATCACATTTTTTCAGACATCATGCAGAATTTAAAGTTCACAGACAATTTTGTTGCACAAAGGGCAATAACTCTAGTAGAAAAATGTGTGCTTAAAATAAACTATGCAAAAACTTCATGTCTATATTTAAATTCAAATCTTTCCTTACAGTAAAATCATGTGTTTAGTGGATTCATCAATTTTTTTTTTTTTTTTTTTTTTTTTTGGTTGTTCTTGTTAAATTGGATGTTATGTTGTTTAACCTTCATCAGCAATTTTTTGGTTTTAAGCAACAAGAACAACTTAATAAATCTCAATAATCTCTTAGGATCAATCAAAGAACAAGTTTGAGGAAGTCTAAAATGTGTGATTGGAGAATATGGTTTGACTTGTAATAGCCCAAATGGATGGCCATTTTTTTTTTTTTTTTTTTTTGAAAAGTTAGCTCAACAAGTCAATAAACTACAGATAACAATACCACTTTCTTAAGTCATGTTATCTTGACACTGGGTGAACCAAATGCTATTCAGTCCTCTTAATGCTTACTGCCAGAAAAAAAAAAAACGGTATCTCAAATTTTGCCTGGCCTGGGTTTGAACACCTGACCTCCCTCTCAAGGTGAACAAAATGTACATAAACCTTTTAGTTATAAAATTAAAAATCTGTAGAATGTTTAATGTGGCACATACCAGTATGTGACACTTCAATGTGTAAAATAAGGCAGGTACCAGCATGTGGCACTTCAGTGTGTAAAATGTGGCAAGTACCAGCATGTGACACTTCAGTGTATAAAATTTGGCAAGTGCGACATGTGGCACTTCAGTGTGTAAAATGTGGCAAATACCAGCATGTGACACTTCAGTGTATAAAATTTGGCAAGTGGCTGCATGTGGCACTTCAGTGTGTAAAATTTGGCAAGTGGCAGCATGTGGCACTTCGGTGTGTAAAATGTGGCAATTACCAGCATGTGACACTTCAATGTATAAAATTTGGCAAGTGGCAGCATGTGGCACTTCAGTGTATAACATGTGGCAACTACCAGCATGTGACATTTTAATGTGTAAAATGTGACATGTACCAGCATGTGACACTTCAGTGTAAAATGTAGCATGTACCAGCATGTGACACTTCAGTGTGTAAAATGTAGCATGTACCAGCATGTGACACTTCAGTGTGTAACAATGTGGCATGTACAACCATTTTACTCTGATGTTTGTGAAAGCGACATGGCCAACTACTTAAAACTTAAGTATGTTAACTTAGGCATGGAAAACATTTGACATTTAAGGCATGTAACATCACGTGTCACTGAAGTGTGTAAAATGGGCATGTACTGCAATATTACACTTTAAAGGGTTTCTTCTCAGCAATATCAATTTTGCATCCAATGCCACTCATATTGATACACTGAATTATCCAAGGTGTGGGGATCTGGGGGGTGGTAGAGAAGAATGGTCTTTTATGCCCCAGTTGAGACATTTTTTACTTCTATTAAGGCAGTCAGTGCTCAAATGATTAAGGAAACCAGATTATCTAAATAGAATCACAAACCATTGACAAGTGAACATATACACTTACTGAAACTGCAATCTGCCTGAGTGAGATTTGAGCCCCTCTAAGCTAGAGAATTTTGACATGACAGAGATAATCTCAGAATAACTCATAACTTGAACATTATGTAAAGTATTACAATAAAATATTACTCACCAATAGCTGATTTTGGAGCATTTGAAACAAAAGACAGGTACTCCATGGATACCGGTGTGGCTGTCACTGTGCTGCCACCTATAGGAGTGTGTCTGGTACTAAAGGATCTTAGAAACTCCTGGAAAATAATGAAAACATAAATACATGCCTTATATATATTCACTTTAAGGGAAGAATGGGTAGTCAAAAGCAGGTAGTGGTAAGCATGGATTTATTCTGCCAAAAAGTACTAAGAATTTAATTTCTCAGTGTTGTACCTAAATAAAGCGAAAAAAATTCCTAGGGTGTCTAATTTAACTAACACATTCAAACCATTTGCATCTTACTTTTTAGACCAAAAGGGTACATACAATTGGAATGCATATCATTTCCTGGTGAAAGAGTAACAAAATTTTAGAAAATTCAAATATGCAGAAAAAGAAGATGCAAAAAGCATACAAACAACTCATTAAATAAAACAAAAGCAGATTTTATATAGGTATAAAAAGGTGTACTTCCAAAATAAGAGAACTGGTTTGCAATGGAAAAAATTCTAGGATAGAATCAGATATCTGGAAAACTTTGGTAAGAAAATATAAACCTCAGAAGCAAGATTATATCATGAATAATAAATGTCTTTGGTCCATTATTTTCGTCCAAAATTATTGTTAATTGCAAATGGTACTTGCATATATCAGTGCAATGTTCATAACATAATAACTATGTATGTCTTGCATAATTTTTTTCCGAAATGACTTGTAAACAAGTTGTATTTATAGATAATAGTGCATGTATAGTATATAGTTCCGAATATATTTCTTACAACTCAAACAATCATTATGGTGCAAAAATTGGTCAGTCACTGTACCTGAAAATTTCACATTTTAAAAGCATTAAGAACACAGAACAGGTTGTAAAAATGCAAATGCATACATGTTATAAGTCTCAGATTATAAGAGGCATTCTTGACTCTCTCTTAAACAATGATGGTTGGGGTAGGGAAAATCCCAGAATTTTTAGCAGTAGCTGAATATAAAAACCAACCATTTTCAAGTATGTACTGTAATTAAATTTTTACAAGATTTGAAATCAGATTTCCTAGTGAAACCATAGATTTAAGATTTTTTTCAAGAGTATATTTATTAGAATTTAACTTCCATTTCTATAACTATGCGAAAATAATGACTTCACAAGCCTTTCAAGCTATTTCCGACAGTTTACATAATATCAATCAGTGAGACCAATTTCAAGTCATTATGTCAAGAATTCTACTGATGGGATTGAGTAATGGTGTTTAACGTCCCAGTCAAGAATATTTCACTTCTATCAAGATGTCACCAGCTATAGGCAAAAGTGCAGAAATTTTGCCTGTGTGTTGTGCTGATGGCATTATACAGCAGGGTTCCTTATCATGCCATGCCTACCATGACACGGGGCCTTGTTTGTTTTAAGTTCCCATCTGAAAGAACAATGACTTTCACTTTGTAATGATGAGTGTTTAGTAAAAAACAGTCACTTCTCACTTTCAAGTCTTGGGTCAGACCCGGTCAGGGTTCGAACCCGTGACCTCCCACTTATGGAGCAAGCAATCTACCAAATGAGCTTATTCAGTGATGCTCTTTTGATATAGTTCTCATCCAAAAGGGTTGGTGTTTTAAGCTGCATCAGCAATTTTTCAGCTATTCAAGCCAGTATCCAGATTAGTTATTCTTAATAATAAACAACTGTTGATAGAAAGTGGTAACTGTTTTGTCAGAAATTACTGTCAATAAGCAGTAAAATGTAGCATGTACCAGCATGTAAGTGTTTGTTAATACAGTTACAGAAAATACATGATTTTTAATAAGGGTAAAGAAGATCAGTCTGATTATTTGAAGATTTTTAGAAAGTCTTTTGTTTGGACCAGCAGATTTGTACTTAAAATCCTAGAATATTAGAATATATTGTCAAAAGTTTCCATTAAAAATTTCCATTTTAGCTCACCTGCACAAAGGCGCAAATTAGCAAACAGAGTTATTGTCATAAACCTGACACTTGCATCAGTGATCAGTTTTGATAAGTTTATGTAGTAAGCAAGTTATCTTGTGGCATTTGCTGCCACCCTCCGTCTGAGTTATTACATGTATGCAAACATTGTGCTAAAATCAGAACATGACACTATTTCAACAACTTGTGAATTATTCATGAGGTGCTAAAATGTGTCACACAAACATCATGCATACTCAATAGGGACTTACATTCCTTTCAAATATTCTATTCTGAAAAATGGAATTTACAAAAAAGATTAAAGACAATGAATATGTAACGAACACCTTAGGCAGTAAGAAAAAGGGTCTGCAAGTCTTCTTCGCAGATTTGATTTTATACTCAGATATGAAACTGCTCCCCATATTTGACATACATCAGAGAGCAGATGATGTCGACAGTTTCCAATGGGTCAAATGATTACTGTAAATCATTATTTAAGGATAATTGCATACTTATGTGTTCATTTCATGGGATTAAATTCAATGCAAATGCAAATGTTTTATACCAGAATATAAAAATTCTCAAATAGTGTTCTTTTCGCATCTTGTTCATTCTTGAATGGAAAAATTATGTATACTTAGTCAGGCTTGCCATGTGGCAAGACTTGCAAACCCTAGAGCAGGCCCCAGTTTCACAATCATTCCTTAACTGATATTTTTCTTATCTTAAATTAGCAAATTTTGAGTAATATTTTTGGAGTTACAAATAAACATTTTTTAAACAACTAAAGATGCAATTAATAAGCTTGAAGTGATCTTCAAAATGACACCTGAAATTCTTGATTATCTTAACCATTAAAAAAATTATAAGGATTTCAGATTTGTCAAATTTAAGTTAAGGAAAATCTTAGTTTAGAAACAACTGTGAAACTGGCTCAAGGAATATTAAGTCATATAAAAACAATGTACACGTACATATAAAACAAATCTATATGTTTTACTTCTAAAAATATGCAAGTTTTCTTATAAACAGTGGCAGGCAAATTTAAAAAAAATCAAATAAAAGAATTAAAAAAGAAAAAAGAAAGAAAAATAGATATATGAAAATTACCTCATCCAAAAATAATGACTGCATCGATCCAGCCCTGTAATTAATAAACATGTTTATTAGGAAAGTGTTAACATCATATAAAACAGGACGGGAGAAAACTACACAAAATAAATATCCTTCCTTCCTGGGTGACTGAAGATCAGAACCCTCCCTTCAAGATAATAAGTGAGGACTTTACCACATGGCTAAACAGTCTGTAGTGAATCAGAGTTATATCTGCTATAAACAGAACTACATGTATTGCAAAGGGACATATACAGATCTGTTATACAAAAAATAAATGTATGGCTACCATGGATTTTTCAGTGAGAGTCGGAAAAGATACCAGGTGATATGCACCAATAGATTTAGCAGTTTGACACATCAGTGAGGATCAATGAAACATGTGAAAGAAAAATAGTTCACAGATTCCATTGTAACATGTTTTTGTCTTTTGTCAATTACATGTTAGTTCAGTTGCAATGTTCTTTATTTCAAACAGGTTAAAGCCTTATACACGTAAAAGCAAAAATGATTAATTTCTGTCCCAATTTTCACTGTTTCTATGGATACCATGACACATAAATTTACAAATCAACAAAAAGTATGTAAATTATTACAAATTTACTTTTACCTAAATCACAACCTAAGACTCCCCACCCCAATAAAATGTTTTTCCCCCAGAAAATAGGACACCACCAAAAGATATATTATTTCACAGCATCATATCACATACCTTGAATCGCTACTTCCAACAAGATGTTGTATTACCATCAAATTGTCTACAGCTTTCTGATCTACAAGTTTGGTGTTATGTGTTGCAGCTTGTGAGGGAGCTCGAACATTCAAATCACTTGGCTTCGTAAAGGAAAGAAAAAACACAGATAATAAGATGATTGTTTATCAGTATGCTCAAACAAAACTACAATACACTAAAATTGATCCATCTCTACTACTTCTTAGGAAAATTTTGGCATGATTATAAAATGGGTAAGTAATAAAACGTAGGGGGGCTTATTCATAAAAACATGGAAGAAATCGATTCCGGGACCTAATAATAATGTGACAGTAACTGAAATGGCAAAATTACAAAAGGGGGGCATTATAACAAGAATTTACTGTTTGACAGAAAAATAATCCATACAACAGGCAGAAACACACAGAGAGAGAGAGAGAGAGAGAGAGAGAGAGAGAGAGAGAGAGAGAGAGAGAGAGAGAAAGAGAGACAGAGAGAGAGAGAGAGAGAGAGAGAGAGAGAGAGAGTTGCAGAGATAAAAATTATGTTTTTACATTTTCTGTGTGCCACCTGTCTCGTACAGGTAAAGGTGCCGTTCTAGGTCTTTTACCAGCGTGGGTGGCACCTACAGGTCTTTTACTTGATGGCATCTTCTTGATGTAGGTATGACTTCCAAACTTTGTCTTCTGCCATCTAAAAACAAAGCATACTCAATATACACATATGCTGTATGTTACATATAAGAATTTCATAAGCTAACTTCTAAGTTAATTAAAAAACTTGAGAATTCGTAAATAAAGCATGATTATGGTTGAAAACAGAACATTTGCATGTGTGAAGGAGAAGGTACAGTAAGGTACCATGGATAACCAAAAATTTAATTTGTGTAAGGTATGGTAAGGTACAATAGGTACCCCTAATTTTTGCTTGTGACTACATAAACTAAGGTACCATGGGTGTCCCTAAAGATTTAATTTTTGACCTAGGTATGGTAAGGTGCCAGAGATGCCCCCCCCCCCCAAAAAAAAAAACTTGTGGTTTGCTTTCTAGCTATATTCATGTCATAATCTTTGTTATGTGTATATTGTAAATAAAAAATGGTACTTGGAGCCATCAATTTTTTATGTTATGATTTGCTTATGACCCCTTATCTGAATATTGGATTCCAGTCAGATTCATTACAATTGAATGCATTTGACTGGACCTCTAAATTCTGGTAGGGGGTCATTAGCAATCTGAACAGATCTGTCTGGATGTCCATAAAATCACAGAAATCTGAATGGATCTGAATGGACCTCCCTAGTCCTACAGGGATCACTAGAAATCTGAATGGATCTGACTGGACCTCCCTAGTCCTACAGGAATCACTAGAAATCAGAATGGATCTGAATGGACCGCCCTAGTCCTACAGGGATCACTAGAAATCTGAATGGATCTGACTGAACCTCCCTAGTCCTATAGGGATCACTAGAAATCTGAATGGATCTGACTGAACCTCCCTAGTCCTATAGGAATAACTAGAAATCTGAATGATTCTGACTGGACCTCCCTAGTCCTATAGGGATCACTAGAAATCTGAATGGATCTGACTGAACCTCCCTAGTCCTACAGGGATCACTAGAATCTGAATGGATCGACCTGGACTCCCTAGTCCTATGGGATCACTAGAAATCTGAATGGATCTGACTGGACCTCCCTAGTCCTATAGGGATCACTGGAAATTTGAATGAATCTGAATGGACCTCCCTAGTCCTACAGGTATCAATAGAAATCTGAATAGGATCTGACTGGACCTTCCTAGTCCTACAGGGATCACTAGAAATCCTGAATGGATCTGAATGGACCTCCCTAGACCTACAGGGATCACTAGAAATTTGAATGGATCTGACTGGACCTCCCTAGTCCTACAGGGATCACTAGAAATCTGAATGGATCTGAATGGACCTCCCTAGTCCTATAGGGATCACTAGAAATCTGAATGGATCTGAATGGACCTCCCTAGTCCTACAGGGATCACTAGAAATCTGAATGGATCATGACTGGACCTCCCTAGTCCTATATGAGTTAGTAGGAAGCTAAATCTAATTTACAATACTTTTATGAGCATTATAACATTGTCTATAATATTATACTAACTTATATCTAGAGGAATCAGGAGTCACTTTACCACGCCAATCAATGGCGTCATTATCTGATGGATGTAATGGTTTTGGCATTTCCTCTGGTAAATCTGAAGTAGGCATTAATATTTCTCTACCAGAAAGTGGATGAGTTCCAGCAGACACTGGACGAGTGCCAGCTGTAAGTGGACGATTAGTGGTTACTTCTTGACCAGTGCTGCTGGACTTAGTGTCAATTATTTTTGTGTTTGTTGCATTCTGTGATCGTGACAACACAGCATCTGGATGTGGACTGTAAAAATTGAAAAACTCAATAAAATAAAACTGTGACGACAGAGTGGAATACAATAAAACCTGCTATAGTTACCACCTCTATATAAAAGTCTCCATTAAATTTTAGTTACTTCAACCAGTATATTACTGTATATGGTATTTATTTTGGTTGTGTATTAATATTGGCGCTTTTGGCTTGAAGTTAATAACTGCTAATATTAATACGCTTCAACATTAATTTTAGCTCACCTGCCTAAGGGGGAAACAATACAGTGCCAATATTAATACACTCTAATATAAATACTTATACAGTATTCAACAAATACCAGTATATTTATGCAATTCAACCATAATATTTTAGATATTCAACTAATATATTTAAGTTTTTTAACCAGTATATTTTAGTTATTCAACAAGTATATTTTAGTTATTTAACCATTTCATTTTAATAAAGCATTAAAGTCAACATTTTAAAGTTGGTCATCTTAATAAAATATTTTGTAAGCCTTTCAGTGGTCTTTATATACAGGTTTTATTGTATCCTTTTCACAAGAAAAAGTGCACACCAAGTCCTATATTACCAAATTGTATGAATTATAAGTAAAAATATCTTTGAACACTGTGTAACAGAGGTGCTACTAATATTACTAATATAACAAACAAACTCAATTAGAAACTTTTACTC
>CM056604.1:17716457-17733895 GCA_029721355.1 Tegillarca granosa
TCTATGGTTTCACTAGGAAATCTGATTTCAAATCTTGTAAAAATTTAATTACAGTACATACTTGAAAATGGTTGGTTTTTATATTCAGCTACTGCTAAAAATTCTGGGATTTTCCCTACCCCAACCATCAATTTTAAGAGAGAGTCAAGAATGCCTCTTATAATCTGAGACTTATAACATGTATGCATTTGCATTTTTACAACCTGTTCTGTGTTCTTAATGCTTTTAAAATGTGAAATTTTTAGGTACAGTGACTGACCAATTATTGCACCATAAAGATTGTTTGAGTTGCAAGAAATATATTCGGAACTAAATACTATACATGCACTATTATATATAAATACAACTTGTTTACAAGTCATTTCGGAAAAAAATTATGCAAGACATATGTAGTTATTATGTTATGAACATTGCACTGATATATGCAAGTACCATTTGCAATTAACATAATTTTGGACGAAAATAATGGACCAAAGACATTTAGTATTCATGATATAATCTTGCTTCTGAGGTTATATTTTCTTACCAAAGTTTTCCAGATATCTGATTCTATCCTAGAATTTTTCCATTGCAATCCAGTTCTCTTATTTTGGAAGTACACCTTTTTATAACCTATACAAAATCTGCTTTGTTTATTTAATGAGTTGTTTGTATGCTTTTTTGCATCTTCTTTTTCTGCATATTTGAATTTTCTAAAATTTTGTTACTCTTTCACCAGGAAATGATATGCATTCCAATTGTATGTACCCTTTTGGTCTAAAAAGTAAGATGCAAATGGTTTGAATGTGTTAGTTAAATCAGACACCCTAGGAATTTTTTTCGCTTTATTTAGGTACAACACTGAGAAATTAAATTCTTAGTACTTTTTGGCAGAATAAATCCATGCTTACCACTACCTGCTTTTGACTACCCATTCTTCCCTTAAAGTGAATATATATAAGGCATGTATTTATGTTTTCATTATTTTCCAGGAGTTTCTAAGATCCTTTAGTACCAGGACACACTCCTGTAGGTGGCAGCACAGTGACAGCCACACCGGTATCCATGGAGTACCTGTCTTTTGTTTCAAATGCTCCAAAATCAGCTATTGGTGAGTAATATTTTATTGTAATACTTTACATAATGTTCAAGTTATGAGTTATTCTGAGATTATCTCTGTCATGTCAAAATTCTCTAGCTTAGAGGGGCTCAAATCTCACTCAGGCAGATTGCAGTTTCAGTAAGTGTATATGTTCACTTGTCAATGGTTTGTGATTCTATTTAGATAATCTGGTTTCCTTAATCATTTGAGCACTGACTGCCTTAATAGAAGTAAAAAATGTCTCAACTGGGGCATAAAAGACCATTCTTCTCTACCACCCCCCAGATCCCCACACCTTGGATAATTCAGTGTATCAATATGAGTGGCATTGGATGCAAAATTGATATTGCTGAGAAGAAACCCTTTAAAGTGTAATATTGCAGTACATGCCCATTTTACACACTTCAGTGACACGTGATGTTACATGCCTTAAATGTCAAATGTTTTCCATGCCTAAGTTAACATACTTAAGTTTTAAGTAGTTGGCCATGTCGCTTTCACAAACATCAGAGTAACATGGTTGTACATGCCACATTGTTACACACTGAAGTGTCACATGCTGGTACATGCTACATTTTACACACTGAAGTGTCACATGCTGGTACATGCTACATTTTACACACTGAAGTGTCACATGCTGTACATGCTACATTTACACTGAAATGTCACATGCTGGTACATGTCACATTTTACACATTAAAATGTCACATGCTGGTAGTTGCCACATGTTATACACTGAAGTGCCACATGCTGCCACTTGCCAAATTTTATACACTGAAGTGTCACATGCTGGTAATTGCCACATTTTACACACCGAAGTGCCACATGCTGCCACTTGCCAAATTTACACACTGAAGTGCCACATGCAGCCACTTGCCAAATTTTATACACTGAAGTGCCACATGCTGCCACTTGCCAAATTTTACACACTGAAGTGCCACATGCAGCCACTTGCCAAATTTATACACTGAAGTGTCACATGCTGGTATTTGCCACATTTTACACACTGAAGTGCCACATGTCGCACTTGCCAAATTTTATACACTGAAGTGTCACATGCTGGTACTTGCCACATTTTACACAATGAAGTGCCACATGCTGGTAACTGCCTTATTTTACACATTGAAGTGTCACATACTGGTATGTGCCACATTAACATTCTACAGATTTTAAATTTTATAACTAAAAGGTTTATGTACATTTTGTTCACCTTGAGAGGGAGGTCAGGTGTTCAAACACAGGCCAGGCAAAATTTGAGATACCGTTTTTTTTTTCTGGCAGTAAGCATTAAGAGGACTGAATAGCATTTGGTTCACCCAGTGTCAAGATAACGTGACTTAGAAAGTGGTATTGTTATCTGTAGTTTATTGACTTGTTGAGCTAACTTTTCAAAAAAAAAAAAAAAAAATGGCCATCCATTTGGGCTATTACAAGTCAAACCATATTCTCCAATCACACATTTTAGACTTCCTCAAACTTGTTCTTTGATTGATCCTAAGAGATTATTGAGATTTATTAAGTTGTTATTTTTGCTAAAAACCAAAAACTTGCTGATGCGAGGTTAAACAACATAACATCCAATTTTACAAGAACAACCAAAAAACCCAAAAAATTGATGAATCCACTAAACACAATAATGCTTTACTGTTAGGTAAGATTTGAATGTTAAATATAGATGTAAAGTTTTTGCATAGTTTATTTTAAGCACACATTTTTATCTACTAGAGTATTGCCCTTTGTGCAACAAAATTGTCGGTGAACTTTAAATTCTACATGATGTCTAAAAAAACCTGATGATGTATGCAACACATTCAATTATTTTTTTTTTAAGTTAGAGGTTAGCCTAGGCATCGATGAGGGTATCCATAACTCAGTAGGCAGTATTTTGTGCTGTCAGAAAATATACCTTTAAGCAAAATTTTCAGCCATCTTAATTTTTTAAGATTTATTATTTGGGGAATGATTTTCCAAAATGTGCATATATGGCACATCAAAATGTAACAGGTATTTGTGTTATATATAGACATTTCTAAAAGAGACATCCAGTTCTTTCTTTGAAATAATTTTTTTTTCTTTTTTTTGGTGTCCAATATTTGTGATTCTAGGATATATATACCATTTTGTTGGGTGAAAATGCAAACTGTATTTTGAGTCTTGTAGAAATATGGTATAAAGATGAGTAAACTAAACGAGAGTATGTAGTGAATTTCGAGCCTAGAAAATAGATAGGGTTTTTTTTAAGATAACTAAAGTGGAATAATGGTAGCGTATTATGCCCCAGTCAAGATTCTTTCAATAACATCATTGAACAGTTCTTGGGAGATGGAGGAAACCAGAGTTCCAAGAGACCATCTCCAACCATAAGCAAATGAACTGATAAACTGAGTTGGATCCCAACTTAGGCATTGAGAGGGACTGTCATCTAATGAGTCCATTTTAGACAACTTAGCCAAAAAAGACCTCTATTAAAAGGTGAGAAAAGTTGGGCCATTTAACAGTAAAAACCTATCATTCTCTCTAATTTGTTAGTAGTTAGACCTTTTATAGTAATAAAGCCACAACAGTTGACATTACTACAGTACCTGTTCAAAGTCAGAAATTTAATTTAGTAGATACTAAGACTACTTAGCCAATGAGACCTGGGAACTCTGGTTTCCTCAACCATCTAAGATCCAAGTATGAAAAAGTTTGTCAGTTTGCTTGCCAAAGTTTAGGTTTTTGGGTACTCTGGTTTTCTCTACGATCCCAAAATTGACAGTCTCAAAATAAGTGAAAGAATCTTGACTTTGGTGTTAAACACCATTACTTCACCCCACTTCACTGCCTGTCCAATATCAGAATTATATAATTGTCTGTCCAAATACTTGTTTGGATTTCTTTTACCTGTTGGCATTGTGCCATTAACTTCTGCTTATTTTCAACTTCTGCTTAACAACCATGCATTAAAAAATTTGAAAATATCATTCATATTTGAAAGGGACAAAAGGGGTGTAAAGGAACCAAAAAAGGCATATTAAATAATTGTTTTCCCTGTTTCTCATAAATCCGATTTATTTTTTACTTTTGGTGCTTCATTGTCCATGTTCCACCATCCTTACCTTGATATATAAGTGAAAGAATCTTGCCTTGGGCCATAAATACCATTACTGCACTTGTCTCTCAAATTTACACTGTGGTATGGTCAATATCTTCTAATGTACCAATCAAAAACAAATTTCTTTTCTAACCTTAAACCTGACAATAATAATACATGTATTGTGTTATATAAATTGGGTGTATACTCTATAGAGACGATAGACAGACTATATTCATTCCTGTCTTTACTAATGTCCTCATTGACTGACTTTGATTCCTAAATCTTGTGGAATTTCGCTGTGTCAGAATTGATAAGAGAACACTTATGTCTTAATGCTCACAAGTCTTAAAGATTACTGAAAGTTAAGTAAAATACAATTATATCAGACATGTTTGATTTTATGACAATGTTACTGATAGCAACTGCCGAGTGATAAAGATATGCATTTTGCCGATGGTGTAAGTATTATTGATATGCTGTCAAGGTGATTGTAATATGACGGTGTATACATTTATAAGTATAATGTTTATTAGAAAATAGTTTCCATCAGGTACAACTGAACAAGTTTGACCTCATCACTTGACCTTTATGTTTTGAATGTTGAATAAGCTCCGCCCTCTTTAATATTTAAGTATGATAACGGGCATTTTCTATTACATGTAAAACCATCCAACTGAAAAAATGAACTTTATAAAAGTTTAGTTTATTAGAAAAATGATGTAAGCTATGTGCATTAACTACTGGCCTGTATAAATTAGTATTATTTAGATGCGTCTCTCGTGGATTTTACAACATAGATTATAAAGTCTTGAGAATGCTGCCAAATATGCAATTTCTATAGATGTGCCTGGTAGTGTTCTTGTACTCATCTGTGTACTACTAAATGAAGAGGTTTTATTACGTAGCTACTTTCCAGACTTCATCACAAGTTTAACCTATACAAGTTTATCATTTAACTAAACATTGTTGAGTGAAGATTTGTTTTCATTTTCCTCATTTGTTGATGTTAATCAACGTGTTAATTAAACATGCATTTATCAATAATTCTAAACCAATCCAAAACAAATATATATATATATATATATATATATATATATATATATATATATATATATATATATATATATATATATATATATATATATAACATTAAATCAGGTAAAAAGAAAAACAAACAAAGGCACTAGTCCATCATTATTCCATGGGCATTTTCTATAGTCGTATTTTATGAAATAAGCAGAACATGGAACCCTCAGTAGATATGCCAAGCTGAAAACAGTTTTGACCACGAGAAAAGAAAATTATGATTTTATGAACTTAAAAGACAGGAATGTTTTTTCATTGATGCTTTCCTGCATAATTGATTTTTTATTGAAATATATTCAAGTTTGAAGTTAGACTTTTGATATAATTCAGTGAAATAAGCAGTGAACTATCTTAACTTGTTAGGATGAAATAAAAATGCATTCAAAATAATTTAAACAAAACTCAAAAGTATTTTATAAATTCAAATTTTACTAACAAAAGATATCTTTATGCAGTTATTTTTTCTGTCATTGTAAACCTCAATGGACTGGTCATACTGGAACTTTTTGAATTGGAATAAAAAAGGCCATTAAAAAGATTCCAGAAATTAAACTTGACTGAAAACTTCGTATTTTTTCCTTATCAAAATTGTGATCCATTGCTCACATTAATTTTCAGGCAAATATTTTCTGGCTGTCTGAAGTTACCCTACCAAACATAGTGACTGCGAGCACAATTAACTTTCCTCATTTGGACTTGTTAAAAAATTAATAGAATTCTGTACCCTTTATTCTCTTCAGAATTTCAATTCTGTAAAAATGAGAATTTATAACCTTATTAAAGGACAAAATGTTTATTCAAGCTAGGACATTTTAGTATTTTGTCCCTAAGACTTTGATCTTGTTGACCTGACTAGATAAGATTATGTTATTTTTTTTTTGTTATACAAAAACTACTTGGTTCAACTTCATGAATATTCACATTCCAGTTGAAACAACCAGCTCACACATGTAGACCAGCATATATACAAACATATTTATATAATTCAAAGTCTAAAAATAGATGAATTAACATATTTGATTTTAATAATATCAGAACTCTAACACTTTAACTTAAGTCCTCTGTATTATCTTAGAATGAACCAACCAGTACCTAACGGTTTGGTTAGATATATACATAAAGGCATGTATCCCTGGGTGAAAAATTGCCTTAATGGATTAAGGTAGATTAAAGATAATCCTTAGACTGTAATGGTGATTAAATGGCTTAAGATTAGGTCTTTAGAGAACAAGTGCTCTTTGGTTTTTCTATATATTGGTAACAAATCTCATGGATTATGAATTTACTGCCTGACTTTAAAACCAGAATGTCTTGTGGATTATTATAATTTTATTAATATTAACTCGGGTTACAATCTTGTGTTGTTTTTTAAGATTCCATAATTTGTGTTAAGTTAATTACAGTGCTGCTATAATTAGTTAACTGTGTATTAACAGATTTTTGGATTATAAAAAAAAATATTATTGGAATAATCAAATAGATGAGGTATTGATTCAGGTAAGCTGTGAAAGAAATATTTGTTTTCAGCTCTGCATATTTTTAATTTTTTAATTTTTTTTCAAATTAAAATCTCTTTTTTTGATTACTTTATATTAAAGTCAATGAAATTTATAAATTTCCATAAAAAAATGGAGCATGTTGTAAATACCTGTATATCAAACATTGCCAAAAACAGACTCAGGTATTTTTTTTTTTTTAAAAAAAGAGTTACCACATGATACAAGGGAATTGGTGACCAAGTTGTCTAAAGACAACCCTTACAAATCACAGGGCCTTGTACCACATAGGTTTGAATTCCGCTGGGGCAGATCCTAGTGTTAGAAACTTTGTCAGTTCAGTTATGAAAGGTTGGTGGTTTTCTCTGGGTACTGCTGTTTTCTCTACCACCTCAAGAATGACCACCTTGATACAAGTGAAAGAATCTTGACAGAGGTGTTAACTGTCAATCTGATTCTTATGATACAAGAGTCAGTATAAAGTAACAAGAGATAAAGTGAATGAGTTATATATGTGGTTCTGTGTCCCAGGTGTCAAGATTATTTCACTTGTATTTAGACATCACCACCTGCAGGTGAAGTTCCAGAAATGTATACTTATATTCATATATGTATTTAGCATGGGGGATTCTGTCATCAGACATTTCATTAAAAGGGTTTAATAAGAAGGACTTTTAGTTTAGTTTTTGAGTACATTGAGTGCATGGATAAAGTACAGCCTTGTACAAAAGTTTAAGTCACTGGTCTTATGAGGCCATATAAGCTCATTATTCTGCTAGTCCTACTTTAATACCTTAATCGGTTTCAAAACCTGTGCTTTTTACTTCTAATATATAAATAGCATTAAGGGATATGGTGTAAAATCTTGTAATAGACCAAGCTAAAGGAATTTTCGCATTTATTTTATATACTCGCATAACATAGCCTGATGGATGACAAGGGATCTAAAATCAAAATGGTCATTTACATGTTTTTTGTCATGACCTTACTGAGGATATAAAAATGTCTTAAAAAACCATTTGTCGCTGGCCATATATATATACCTTTGCATTTTTCTAAAATATTTTGCAGTGCAATGCTATAAAACTTGGAACTCTAGCTATTTTTCTTAATAACTTCCTTGATTAATACATCAATATCCAGCACCCTTACCCTCAAGGAATCTTAAATTTTTCCTCAGCAACATTGGTTGACATGATTTAAAAATCACTAAAGTTGATGTCAACAATGAAAAGATCTAAACATTGGAAAGATCAGAATTTTTTCGAAATGTTCTTTTAATGTAATACATAGAGATTATTATATGACCATTTTGATATCACACCCTTTATCAGCCCGAGAGTCCTGATATCAGCCAGAGGGCCGAAGGCCCGAGGGCTGATATCAGGACTTTAGGGCTGATGGAGGGTGTGATATCAAAATGGTCATATCATAAACTTTTTATCATATGTTTGCTTTGAAGTAAAATTCACAATTGATAATAATTAAATTTTTAAGCAGTCAGCAGGTTTTATTTTTTATATCTATCATGATCTCATAGATAATTTTTTACCGCATACGTCATACGTCAATGTTACCCTAAGCAACAGCTGACGTCGATCTTCCAACAACTAGGTCAGTCAGTCAGTCGCCATATTTGTCCAACATGACGTGGACAGAGGCATTTGTTTTTTTTTTTTTTTATTAAAAAGTGAAGGTTGTTAAAATTAGTTTTAAGATCTGCAGTCATGCAGTCATTAATCATGATCGTGATGACAACAGGGAATCTGAGTTTTTGAACCGGCAGGTGCATCATATTTTGGATATGTTACACTGATGACAGGGAAACGTCACCGCACAAGTACAGGAACGAATTAGCTACTAGCTGGAATGATTTAAGTTTTGGCTTCTGTAAGTTTATTTATTGATGATAGTGATGACAACATATTATTAATTGATATTTTGTACGGGTGAACAGTTCCGCTTCGAACTGATGTCTCATTTTTGTCTTGACATACTTGTCTCAGCTTGAAGCCAGCATCGTTTATATTTTCAAGTGCCGTCGTGCACAATCAGTGTAAACTAGTTGTACCTCTCCGATGTGTTTGTTTGTTTGCAAATTCCGAAACTCTGTTTAAAATTAATTTAAATATAACCAATACATGAATGTACTGCACACATGCTCATCGTGTTAACCATAAACAGTCAGTATCAAACTGAAGCGACACTAAAAATCCGCCATTATCGGAATTTTATGAGGGGTGTGATATCACTTTTCTAGGGGTGTGATATCACTTTTCTAGGGGTGTGATATCACTCGGGCTGATATCAACTTGTGTAAATTCAAGTTATCACACATACAAAAATAGTGATATTATTAGTAAACATATGATAAAAACCATTATTACACAGGGAGGTGTTATATAAGTAATGTTATTACACAGGCTGGACTAGTACTCCAGAAGTATCACACTTGAGCTTGAAATCATCACATTATACTTATGAAATACTTATGAAAACATATGATCTATAAAATTTCCATGTACCGAACTGTTTTTGTCAAGTAAATTGAGTACCTTGCACAGCAAACATCAAAACAGACTGCTTATGTGCACAATTGTGTGAAAACAATAAAAAGTGCAATATATTTACAATGTTGAATACAAGTATAAACCTACTTAAAACATTTCCAATTTGTAAATGTTATAAATGGGATATTTTCTACTTGTTAATGACAATAGTGACATTTCCTACTTGTTAATGACAATAGTGACATGTTTATTTGTCAATGACAATAGTGGCATTTATATTTATTAATGAAAATAGTGACATGACCTACTTGTTAATGGTAATAGTGACATTTCCTATTTGTTAATGATAATTGTAACATTTCCTACGGACATTTTCTACTTGTTAATGATAATTGTAACATTTCCTACTGACATTTTCTACTTGTTAATGACAATAGTGACATTTCCTACTTGTTTATGACAATAGTGACATTTCCTACTTGATTATGACAATAGTGACATTTCCAACTTGTTAATAACAATAGTGACTTTTTTTACTTGTTAATGACAATAGTGACATTTCCTACTTGTTAATTATAATAGTGACATTTCCTGCTTGCTAATGATAGTGAAATTTTCTTCTTACATTTCCTACTTGTTAATGATAATACAATAGTACATACCCCATTTTACAAGGATATTAGTTTCATTTTCTAGTTATTAAATGATTAAACTTTCATTTTCTAGTTGTTAATTGTTACATTTGCCACATGTTAATGATAATAGTTACATTTACCACATGTTAATGATAATAGTTACATTTGCTAACTGTTAATGATAAAAGTAATATTTACTTGTTTATGATAATAGTAATGAACATTCCCTACCTTTTAATGGGTTAAAGTGACATTTCCTAATGTTAATGACAACAGTTCCTAATGACAAAATGTAACATTCCTAAATTGTTGATTAATTTGATAAGAAATATGATTAATTATGTTATTGTAACCTATTTTGTTCTGCGATTTAAATAGATATTGGGTTCAAAGTATACATGCTCAAAACATCATATGTTAAAAAATGGGGTGGGGGTTAAAACTAGAAACATAGATAGCGTAATGTTTTACTAATCTTATTTGATATGTAGGTTTTTTGTATTACTTATAAAATGATTTTGTAATGATAGATATTTACACACGTAAGATTTTCCTTGGTGATATAATTAACAGGTAATATATCAGATATATATGTATTTACCTATAAAGACTCGTGTGATTTATTTAAAAATAAATTTATTTGTTTCCTCTTAAATCACCTGTACCTGACTTGTTAAAATGAATTCCGATTTATCATTTTGTCAAAAATTCTGGCAACATGGGGATTAGGATGACTTAAATTATATCGTATAAATGCAGTAAGTGTACTGAGGGTATATGATCTATATTTATTTAAATGGCACTAGGGATCAGAGAAATTTTAAGTTATAAATATTTATGGCAAATGGAAATATATTAATTCTGTCTGACGACCTAATTTTATTTCTGGCATTAAAATTTTAGATGATAAAATTTGAAATGTAAAATCTACTCATATTTAAGTACTTTTTTTTTTTTTTTTTTTTTTTTTTGTCCTGTTTGGCGAACTTGTATTGTTTGTTTTGTATCATTTTCTTGATTGAATTGGTTGTTGCCAAGTTACAAATTATTTTCATTTTTATTATTTTTTTTTTTTTTTAAATTACATTGTCTGATGCCAAGTTACAATTTTTTTTTAATGTTAAGTGTATTCTACTGCCAGGTTATAAATTTTCTTCTTTTATTTTAAAAACATGTAATTTAGTGCAAAAATGATTTAAAAGTTAATTATCAATCAATCCGTCAAAAAGATAAATATTGTAAATTAACTACACTTAAAACAACTGGACCAGAATACTTATTGTAATTTGAAAAATTCTTTACGGGAGACAGAGATTGATAGAGTTTGAAGTAAAGACATTAACAATTGATTCTCCAATACATTGTCATATATTACTCTTTAGATATATATGTTGGTAAATTAAAGGCGTTCAACAACTAGGAATCCATACCGTCATTACCTACCCTGTAATTGTGTTTACTTTAGCGGAATTTGTCATTAAATATCAATTCTGAAAAATAAATTTCTGATCATCATTTATGTTTAACTAAAAATTGACTAGAAATTGTTCTTTCTTTTTTGGAAAAAAAATTATTATTAACAGACAGGTGTAAATCACAGGTAAATTAATGAGATATGTACCTGTAATTTTAAAGATTGATAAAATCAAGTTCCTGAATATTGCCATGGCAATAAGAAAAAATTTAGATTATATCATCACAAGTAGGATATCCTGTTCAGTTATGTACAACAGTTTTTCAGTAATGGTTGATGCAAGTTTCGTGCATGAAATACCAATTTCCTTCATGTCGTAATATATTTATGTAAACATTTTTTTATGAAATATTGGAAATGGAGTTACATTAATGGTTATATGTAAGTGTATGGTAAGTATCATAATTATGTATCAATTTTTGGAGTAATTTTTGTAATTACTGGGAAATTTTTCTTCCATATTTTATATATTTAATGCTGTGTTATGATATAACATGAAAAAATGCTAAATTTACAAAAGTTTGGGTTGTATTTATTTTTTCATTCATTCATTCATTCATTCATTCATTCATTTATTCATTCATTTATTCATTTATTCATTCGTTCATTTATTTATTTATTTATTTATTTATTTATTTATTTATTTTTTTATTTTTTTTTTATTTATTTATCTATCTATTTATTTATTTATATGATGGTTTGTTTATTATTACCGGTATTTTTTTTTTATTTTAGTACTTCAGCTTTATTAACAATCAATCTAGTTCCAAGCAGTACATATATTTTAAATGAGTTGAGTGTAGTAATGTCGTTTTTCACCCATTCAAGATTTTTTTAAAAATACTTATCTCAAGGTTGTCAGTTCTACATTAATGGAGAAAAATGGAGTACCAAGAGAAAGCTTTAACAAATGAACGGGCAGCTCTTTCAGGTTTTTAGGATTTAAACCTAGTATGCAGTTAGAGATTCTAGCTATGATATATGTAAGCTTATGCTATAAATACAACAAAATTTCTGATTATTTTAAAATTAACTTTCCCCTTTATGACTAACTCCCTTTTTATGTGGAAGGTTGGGATTTATACCCTGGCTGGGTCTGACCAAGACTTGAAAATTGGTAGTTACTGTTTCTTTTGCCAAGCACTCTGCATTTAGAAATGAAAGTGACTGGGTCTTTTAGAGGAGACTAAAAACCGAGTCCTGTGTCATGGCAGGTGTGCCACGTTAAAAAACCCTCCCTGCACATTGCCCTAATTGCACTGCAAAGGTCAAAATTTCTGCCACATTCACTTATAACTGGTGATGTCTTGATATAAGTGAAATATTCTTTACTGGGAAGTTAACCAGAGGGCTCTAAATTACATCAACCCATTATGACTAAAATAGTCTAATAGTATAAGGTAGTTTATACATGACCAAAATTGACACTTCACAACTTTGGGGGAGGGGGGGGGGGCACACCTGACATGAAACTATAACAGGATAGGGAAAGTGACGGGTTAGATTAGATCAATCCTGGACCTCTTAAACAACTGTTCTACCAACTGACAAAACTAAGCTATCCATGCCACCACAGTACAAATGAATGGAATAAAAATTACAATTGCATATATAAGAAAGTTGAACTGATACCTTGTAAATTAAATTTGAACTTTAAAATTTGTACTATAAGGCAACCTGCTTTACAAAGTCACTCTTAGGTGACTTTTGTGAACAGGCATGACTGTATATACAGGCATTGTGATAGGTCATCAAACTTTATTGAAAATATTTTTATGACTGTATTTCTGTAAGCTTTATAATCTTTGACCTTGCCCTTACTCAAAGTAATCAAAGTAAATAGGTATCCTGGTCAGTACAAAGTATTTGGAGTTAAACTGTTTAATTAGTTCTGGACAATGGTCAAGTTTTTATATAATTAGTTCTGGACAATGGTCAAGTTTTTATATGATATTTCCCAGTCAATATTTATAAAATATAGCATATCATAAAAGATTTATTTACAATATATTAAATTTGACAGAGTCATATTTACAATTTGACAATATTTATATTTACAATTCATACAATTTGACAATAGATATATTTACTTAGTTATGATTATTTACATGGTAAATCAGGTGTAGTTAATGTTCCTGATATTTGTTGTATATTAACACAAACTTACATAAACAATCAAAATCATTTATATGACACCTATATACTTATAATAATTTTGAGATTGAGAAGTAAAAGTTGTAGATTCATCTTGTAGGATCTTAGAGCAAATAGAAATGCTCGTTTTGTATATGTGGGAGGTCGAGGGTTCAATCCCAGCTGAGTCTGACCAAGACTTGAAAATTGGTAGTGTCTGTTCTTTTGCCAAGCACTTGGCATTTAGAAAAGAAAGTCAGTGGTCCTTTTGATGAGACCTTTAAAACCGATGTTCCATGTCATGGCAGGCGTGGCATGTTGAAGAACCCTCCCTGCACATTGCCCTAAGCATGCAGCAAAGGAAAAAATTTCTGTCACTTCACCTATAGCTGATGATAGAAATATTCTTGACTTACAATAAAACCCCATAAAATCAATCATTCAACCTAAAAAATAGAGACTATACATGTATTCTGATTACAAAATATTGCAGGTTGGTAGTTGCAAATATTCCAGCAAATTTTTGCAACTGTACATTAAGTACGCTTGTATGGATATTACTAATCATGACATGCTGTGATCTGTATATTATTTTGAGGTATGTTTTGTCTGCTTCATTCTTTGTTTTCATAGCAATTACTTTAAATTCTACAAGTGTTTTACTTATTTCAAATGCCAAGAATACTTTACAATATTCATGAACATTGCCTGTAATACTGTATGACAAACATACTTATTGCCTGAGACTCTATGTGATAAACAAGTGTATATTGCATGAAAAACTATGTGATATACATGTGTATATTGCATGAAACACTATGTGATATACATGTGTATATTGTGTCAAAAACACTATGTGATATACATTTGTATATTGCCTGAAACACTATGTGATATACATGTGTACATTGTCTAAAACACTATGTGATATACATGTGTATATTGTCTGAAACATTATTTTATATACATGTGTAAGTTGTCTATAACATTCTGTGATATACATGTGTAAGTTGTCTAAAACACTATGTGATATACATGTGTATATTGTCTATAACACTATGTGATATACATGTGTATATTTTCTGAAATACTGTGTGATATACATGTTTATATTGCCTGAAACACTATGTGATATACAAGTGTATATTGTCTTAATACTATGTAATATACATGTGGGTACACTATGTGATATACATGTGCATTATGCCTGAAACACTATGTGATATACATGTGTATATTGCTTGAAACACTATGTGATATACATGTGTATATTGCTTGGTACACTATGTGATATACATTTGCATTATGCCTGAAACACTATGTGATATACATGTGTATATTGCTTGAAACACTATGTGATATACATGTGTATATTGCTTGGTACACTATGTTATATACATGTGCATTATGCCTGAAACACTATGTGATATACATGTGTATATTGCCTGAAACACTTTGTGATATACATGTGTATATTGCCTGAAACACTATGTGATATACAAAGAGAATCTGTTACGAGTTTGAGGTCGAGATGGGAAAATTCCGATCAAGTGGTCAGATTTTTTTATCTCAAACAAGGCTCTGCCGGGTTTGAGGTGAAAAATCTGACCACGAGATAGGAATTACCCCATCCGGACCTCAGTCGAGTAATTGATTATTTTTCCTGCATATAATTTATGAAAAAATACCGGAATCCCTTCTATTACGTTGCAGGATTTTGCTAGCGGAAGAAATACAAAACACGCAACAACAACAAATAATGTTTCACTCACAGCAGAATGTGAACCTACGTGGCAAAACAAAACAACGATTTTTCTCTTTATATATATACATCGTTTAGTAAAATTAGTAAAAATGATATTATTCATCATAAAAAAGTCTTTTTTTGTCATTTTCATATAATTTTTTCCCACAAAAGTATGACCCTTGCCAATTGAAACAAATGTAGTTCCCGTTCAACTGAGATAGGCTACACGTGTGCATGCAAGGTGCGATATAAAAATTATCGTACTACCAATTCAGCGAGATAAATCTATCACATATGCGAGAAAAGTGTATATTGTCTAAAACACTATGTGATATCAGGTGTGTATATTGCCTGAAACACTGTGTGATATACATTATTTTATATACATGTGTATGTTGTCTATGACACTATGTGATATACATGTGTATATTGCTTGAAACACTGTGTGATATACATGTGTATATTACCTTAAACACAATGTGATATACATGTGTATATTGCTTAAACCACTATGTGATATACATGTGTTTATTGCCTGAAACACTGTGTGATATACATGTGTATATTGCCTGAAACACTATGTGATATACAAGTGTATATTGTCTAAAACACTATGTGATATACAAGTGTATATTGTCTAAAACACCATGTAATATACATGTGTATATTGCTTGAAACACTGTGTGATATACATGTGTATATTGCCTGAAAACACTATGTGATATACAAGTGTATATTGCCTAAAACACAATGTGATATACATGTGTATATTGCCTGAAACACTTTGTGATATACATGTGTATATTGCCTGAAACACTGATATACATGTGTATATTGCCTGAAACACTATGTGATATACAAGTGTATATTGTCGAAAACACTATATAAATATTACATTTCTGACAGGGTGCCAGTACATATTGTCACCTCGAGGAAGCATTGTTTGCCGAGGCGATAGCTGAGGCTGACGATGCTTTTCTAGAGGTGACAATATGTACTGGCACCCTGTCAGAAATGTAATATTTATTTTATTACACCGAATGTTTGTTTTAATTTACCAATATATATGTTGTGCATCCGATTAATATTTTACTGTAAGTTTTTATAGCATACTGAAGACATACAACTATACAACATTATTCTTCTTCTAAATTTTATATATTAAACATAACTGTAACATTAAATATTTTATAATTCGTTGAAAATGTTATTATAATGTTGAACAATTTTAACAACAAATACTCTTCATAACCATACTCAAGTTACTGTTTTTGATACATGTTGAAATGTACAACACAATTTTTAATAAGTGGGCAAAATGTAGGCTGCCTCTGTCTTGATGGTAAACACTCCTGGTTATCCCATGAATCATTTTCAATCTCATTAAACAGAGAACTTATTTCATTGAATTCAACCTCACTTATTTCAGAATATTGCAAATTCATTATGTCAGTGTTATTAGATAAATTGTTGGTATTTTCTTTATCTCTTATGTTGCATTCACCACTCATTTCAACTGGTGTGTCACATAACCTGCCATTCTATTAGGGACAGTACTGGAACAAAGGGACCTTGGAGCAACAGATGTTTCCTGAATTAGAGCTCTACTCAAACACCCGGATAGATCACGTTTCCGATTTTCAGTCAGACGGCTAGAATAGCTCTTGATCGATGTCTCACTCTTATGACCACTAACGCGAATAATATGACGTGCCTCCACTCTAGCCTCGTCCATTGCAGAAAATTGATGTTGCACGTACACTGTGATTAGTATACCGTTGTGACAAATTTGCTAATTTCGAAATATCTGACATCATGGTTGCAAGCAAATTCTTACCAACAGGGGAATTACAGTACCAAATGCTATCAGTTAAACTAAAGGCATCTTTTGGTCTCTGCCAAAAATAATTACAGCGTGGGTTTAATTTTGAAATGTATCTCTTGAATGAGGCCACGGGGCACATAATATTCCCTTCCAAAGCATACATTCTGGCCTCCCCTATGGTGTCATCTGGGATGCTCTCACCCCTGTGATTTTGTCGGATTCATCAACGACCTGATGCACATACTCTACACCATTAGAATCCTAGAGACTTCAAATGTCAATTTTGTCATTTCCCTCAAATTTTCTCTTCCCCTTTTACAAAGATAAAAAACAATGTCAAACCATACTTTCTTTTGTAAACAATATGGGTGTGTC